>JANHGN010019191.1:11764-24206 GCA_024605025.1 Megaceryle maxima | reverse complement strand
TGTACTTTAGCTATTAAATGACAATGCCACATGGTAAGAAATTTGCACAAATGAACAGGAAATTAGACACTGTTTCTTTTTTTTTTTTCTTTTTTCTCTTCCCCAACTGATTGCTAAAGAATGTGCTGTTTAAACGCATACTATCCATTTCAAAGGGAAGTATTTGCCAATTTCAGGAAGTTTAAAATCAGCTAATCAGAAAGTAATACAAAGTTAGAGTTAAATATTTTTTTTTTTAAAGGAAACTGTTTCTTTAAAAAAAAAAAAACCACACACAACCACAAAACCCTTTCCCCTTTTCTTTAAGGAGTACTTATTATTTCCATCATCCTCGTTGAGTTGTTGATGAATAGCTCACATCGTTTGCCAAGCTCCACCCTCTGTCTTTTTTCTCAACCCTTTACTCATTATTTGCTCAGTCTTTTTCCCACAGCCTAGACAGCCTGTCAAGGCAGCTTAAATAAAACACTGTATTAACATTAGGAAATGGCATTCAGTTCCCAATTGATCTCCTAATACTTTATGTTGAAATGATAATTGGTACAGTCTTCATTGAAAAAAAAGAGAGGAAAAACTACTTTTCAGTCACCACAAGGTATTATCTTAGCTGATGTATTCACAACCAAACAGATACATTTTTAAAATCTCCCCATCTGCTGGAGACTGCAGTTCACAATTCTTTTCAGCTGACATAATCCAGATTGATTCGTTCAGCAGATAAAATTCAGGCCACTTCTGCCCTTTATAGGAGCAACATAATACCAGTCTTTATTCAGGAACAATGTAACATAATGGGATCGGAATGTGCAAAATGACTGTTCTTAAATTACTGTGACACACAAGGGTCCAACACAAGCTGTGGTTTAATGTAAAAAATCATTAGGCACAGATTACTAAAGTGGTCCTGCATTAACAAGGTCAAACCAAGACTGTTTATGATATTTTTCAGGAGAGGAAAAAAAATAGAGAGAAAAAGAAATGTTTGCTAATATCTAGATTATTAATGTATTTTCAAGAGGAAAAAGAGTCTGATGGGTTTTGGTTTTTAGTTGTTCCCCCCCCCCATGAAGAAAGTGCTGTTTATTCAATAATGAGTGCAACAGTTAAGGATTCTATAAAGACCTTTTCTGCAGAGCCAAGTTAGTCTATTACACACTGAAGCACAGACAAAAAAAAAATAAATCTAAATATCAAAAGGTTGTCAAAAGAGTTGCCAGAAAGGAATATTTTGGTGCACTGCTATATCAAACAAATTTTGAAGACCATCAGTTTATTATTAACCCATCACAGCTCTTTTCTTTTGCTATAGCCAGAGATCATTTAGCAAGTTTCCGCACCGCCGCAGGGGTTTTGCATCTATGGAAATCATTGTCACCTAACAGTATGTCCCTCATATGCTTACAAATCAGCCTATCTGCAGGAAAAAAAAATTAAAAGCCAAAAGTGAAGAAACACAGTAAATTTCACCCTTAACAGACTCTCTCACCCTGAGTCTGCTGACCATTTAAGAACACATAATATGTGTTTTGCTTTGTACAGTTATTTCTTCCTACCTTATAACAACTAAAATTTCGTAAGTCTTACTGAGGAAATCCATTATGTCATCACACATTGAAATAAGAGAAAAAGTAAACAATTCCCAACCTATAAAAAAAACCCTGCCGTTGGGTTTTTTTTTTCCTCTTGCCTTTGGTTTGTAGGCTAACAGCATGTGAACAAAACCCGACACTGCAGACAGGAGCTAGGCTTGCTCAGGCAAGGCAGCCAGTTTCAGCTGGAAGCTAACCCAGAAGCATCTAGCTCAGGTCCTGGGAGGAAAGGTCGTACTGAAATAGCAAAAAAAAAAAAAAAAACAACCCCAAAATAACAGCAACAACAAAAACCAAAAACCAAACCACAACCAACAAACCAAAATCTAAAAAAAAACCACCCCAAACAGCCTCATACCAAAAAAACAACAAACCCCAACACACAACAACAAAGCAGCTCCCCAGAAAAGTGCTATTTCTACCCTGGTTTGTATCTGGAAGTCCAACTCAGGTGGCTTTCACAGAAATTGAGAGGTTTAAATTCCCCACATGCCACTTTCCCATTTTGACCTTGTAAACAGTGCAATCAGAATTTTGTTGTCCCTTACTACTGTGCTAAACTACTGGCACTGGGTAATTGTTGAAATCTATTACTTTAAGCTACAAGTCATCTGTGATGAATGTACAAGCAATGAGTGTATTTTAAACACATGTTCATGGAAAGTGAGACTTCCCATTTGCATGCCCCATCCTCATGTATCCATTTCATCAACTGACAGAAACAGCCTCAAGAAACCTAGCTAGGAAATGACAGCTAGCAACCTCTAAGGATAGCTGCAAAGGGACGCATTAATTTTGAAATTCAGGATGACCGGATCTAGATCTTCCATGTAGGTCGGTGTAGGACTTGCCAAGGGTGCTGGCAGAAAGCACCACAAGCACAGTTTCCACAGGCATGGCAACAGGTGCCCAGCAGGACTACATAAAAATCAAAAAGAGCTCTCATGAAATATTTTCATTTGAAGAATTCCCCCAGTCTGTGTCATTTTACAACAGAATGCTAAAATGGGTCCCAATCAGCTCCCTGAATTTATGAAAGTTCCTAGGCAGATGATAAAAGAAGCTACATCCCTCATGTCTTCTGAATAACAAATGTATTTAAATGGCATGTGTTCTGCTAAGGTGAACTTCATAATCACAAAAGATTGTAGCTTTAAAAAAAGTAATGAAAACTAACTGCATAACTCCAACAGTCTGGGAAACTCATTACATTCAAATATTTACATATTCTAGTGAACTTAGGATGTCAATTTTGACTGCACAAATCCAATAACTGAAACATATGGCCTTGAAACCTGCAATCAATATAAACCTTTTAGAGCCCAAGCTTCAAAAAGTTATATCAAATATATATTCAATGAGAAGAAGGTTAATTGAATAATTGATTACTCAGTTACAATTAAGTGCTCTTCAGATATCTTTGGGAAATACCGAGATATAATAGTGATAGATATTTATTTGTTTATCAGCTATCCCTGATTTATAGCTATCATTTATTTTTTATTTCCTAAGTCAATTTTTACATTTATATATTTTAACAATATAGTCCCCAGTGAGAATCAATATACACTGTTTTTTTCACCACAGGGCTATCAAAAGCCAGCCTAGAAATCTATATTTACCAATTCAGCCAATTTCAAAGCATACTTCAGCCTGACAAACCTCTTGCTAAAATATTCAGGCTCTGTCTCCAGATGGCAGTTCTGTAGACAGAACATGCAATATTTGTAGCAATAAAGGTTAACCAATACTAACCACGCTGATAAACTCCAAACTTTACAACAGCAAAGTGAAAAGATGGCCCTTTGGAAAACAAACAAAAAAAGGCAAAGTGTGCTGTTTACATCTTTTCACAAAGTACTATTTCTTATCAAAATGCAAACATGTTCATAAAAGTCCCACCCCTACAGCAACAGCCAAGAGAATCTTTAGGATCTCTGGGGCGTTTTAAAGTTGACTAAACAATAAATCAGATTGAATTGGGTCTTCGGTGCTGTCTGCACAGAAAAATACTGTTAACTCTTTAGTAGTATTAATATTATTTCAAGTGTATTTAGCAATAGCTAAATGTCCTAAGGAAGTCCTAATGTCCTCAGTAAGGAGAACGTGTCCGTGTCACATACTATGCACACACGCGTTATGTATAGACAGATACATACAGACACATACAAGGGGCTCCGCATCTTAGTGACTGATGAGCTAAATAGAGTCAGGTAAGACTTGTGAAAACACCCTGAATTCCTCTGAAGGTGGGATCACCCTCGTCTTTCCTCCTCTAGATGCAAAGGCTTTCAACTCTTTCCTGCATCCACCTCCAAGATTTTAGGATGCCTACCATAAACCACTGCTTCAACAGCCTCTGTTACAAAGCCTCTTACCTTTTATGGCACAGCTCTGCATTCACCTCAAAAGTCCAGGTCTTCTCTCACGTCAATGGCAAGTCTATATATGGTGTATAATAAAGAAAGGTACTAAGTTGCTGAGGCAAAATTTCAAATAGTTTTGATCGGTGCCTCACGTTATTGCATGTAATAAGGATGAGGAAAACAACTTCATGTTCTCACTGGACACTAAAAATCTTTGATTTTTTGTGAACATCTTCCTGTGTTTACAAGTGTCCAGGGATGTGTTTCAGGGGAGATAAATATTGTAAAGCATCAGAAGACTGAAAAGGAATAAAAATTCACACTTGCCTTTTCTTAATCTAAGTACCTGACACCTACCCCTTCATATGCTCAAAACCTTGTATGAATTATCCTTCCCAATAAATGGGATTCCAATCAGACCAGTCCAAACTTCAAGTAACTCCACTGGATTCTCCCCTCCTTCTGCCTAATAGCAGCAGTGCCAGATACAGGATGAGATGTATGTGGGCCACAGAGCACTAAAACCTCATAAGCTCTGCTCCTTGACCTTAAGTTAACACTTCTTGAATAAAGTTAATCACTTAACGCTCTTTTACTTTCAATCTTCCACCCTACTGGAGGCCCAGCTCAGCAGAATTAGGATCCCTGAGGTCTATGAAGCTCTTTTGAACAGCACGGCTGAGAGCAGAATCTGGTCTTCTGAGGATATTATTATTTAACACGAGCTTTCAAAACAGAACACTTAGACTCAGCAGACACCAGGCATAACCCTCTCTACACACTGCACTTTATAGTATGTCAGGGGTGATGTAGGCTTTATGTTGGGCCTCATAACAAAATGACAGGCGTTGCTGTCCATTGACAAAGCCACATGCCAGCGAGGTGTCACTGACAGAGAGTGCAGATGTATTATCACTCTGCCACTTAGACAGGAATGACATCCTTTGAATCTCAAGAGACAGTGTCGCGGGCGAGCTAACCTCAGTGTGCCTGTTGTAGGCTCAACACTATTGACAGGCAACAGTTCCACATACATCCATCGCGAAGGAACAATGAGGTCTCAAGACAGCAGATTTCATAGGTGAGATAATGTTAGTAGACAAAGGATGACGATGAGCAATATACTTCCAAAAAGGAGGTTAAATATCTATGTTCAATGCTTCAAATGCTTACACATTTTTAGTTGGGTTGGTTTTGTTTATTTGTTGGTTGGGGTTTTTTTAACTTCATATTCACATCCTACACTATGGAGAGAAATATTCAGAAAGGCACACTTAAAATGCTTTACAGAGGAATTTAACTTATAAAGTAAGGATATTTTATATTCTGATTTGAAAGGCTATAAATCAGCTTTCTTTTGAGTATGACCAAAGATAATGCTAGATGCTGAGTCCTGAGGGACACCACACTGAGGCTACCTACCTACACTTTTGAAGCATGTCACACACCTTCATGACTCAATTTACTTATATACCCCACAATATTCTTCAGATTTTACAAGAGCTTATACAATATTTTACAAAGTCAGCACCATTTCTATAAAAATAAAAAAGGGGGGAAAAAAAAAAAAAAAAGAGAGAGAGACAAACTCACTGCATTAAACAGGTCACAGCACGTTCATCACTACACAGATGTTATTCATAGTCACTGGTCCCACGTAAGTAGGTCATTGGACCTACTTGCCCTTTCCAGTGATCCTGAAATACGGTGGCACACTTGAAAAGTCCTATAGAAATGTGGGACTCTCCTGATAAATCAAGCCAGGATCAGCTGCTAACTCTTGCATTCAGATTCAGGGAAGTGACAGCCCAGTCCTATTAGTAGAGGTGATATGAGGAGCAAGGGTGCAGGGGGCAATTAGCTCCCATCTTTCCTTGGAAGGGACTCCCCTTTTGCTGGTAGAACTGGGAAAGATTGAGGTGGAGACAAACCCTGAAGCAAAAGCCTGGAAAGAGCAGCACCCTTCCATGAGCAGGCTGTTTGGGTTGGTAAGAAATCTGAAGCAGAAGCAAATGGGGGGAGTTGGGAGCTCACCCAAGAAGGCAGATGAAGACTGACTTTGCAAAGTGGAGTGAAGAAATCCCTTCTCCTACCTCCTGCACTGAGTCAAAGGGAAGAGAAAAAGAAAAAAATATAAAAGACCAAAGACTTCCCATGCTACACTGCTCCCTTTTAGTAGTGATGTCTACAGCCTGTGGTGCATACCCTCCATCTGCGTCAGCCAGGGCATCAGCAGGTGGGACACCTACCTTAGGGCCACATGCTCTTAACTTCAATGCTCTTGCTCCAAAAGCAATACAGCAGAGAAACAGGGATCTGGGCATCGCTGCTTTAGGAACCAGGAGCTGGCCACAATCTCACAACCTACGTGGTCTCATCATGCTACACTCTTAACTACATAACACAGTCTCTCACACCTCTGAGGTCATCTCTTGCATCATACCTAATAAACAGAAAAGACTGGTTTAACTTTGTATGGAGGTGGGAAATAATTAAGGATTTTTCTTAGTTTTTTTCCCCATGGAAAAATTCTCAGGGTCTTAAGATAGGCACAAAAAGTCAACAATTAGGCATCCAAGATTAAATAAATAAATAAACAAATAAAAGAGTTAAGCTATCAAAACATCTTCAACTGCATGAATTGTGTATGTTAAGAGGCCTGGAAACTGTTTCATGTGTTTCACCTCCTGCTGTGAAGTTTTTATGCTGACAGGACTGCAGATAGCTTCTCTAGCTCCTCATATCACAGGGAAAACATTGTATTAAACTACAACACCTCTGATCATATGCTAAAAGCGCACACATAACATGCTTAAGTTAAGTGCATTTATCATTAGAAGCAACCTTAAAATATGGCCATTTTGAGTTGTTCAAATAAGAGATGACTCAAAAAATTACCTCTTTGTTGAACTAATTCATACATGCCGGGAATATTCCACATGTACCAGATTCACAACACAAAGAGTAACTTGTCTGAAAACACAAATTTCAGATCCATTTGGTTGTGCTTTTCTTTTATATGACTGCTGTTCATACCTGGACCATCAGCCCAGGCTCATGCTTGGAATTTTATAATGGATACTCAGCCTTAATATGTTGAAAATCCTCAATATTTTTTTTCTAAATTTAGGTACAGCATCCCTAGGTTAAGAGTATATAGTGAAAAAAACCCCAGCCATGGTTAACTGAATCACAAGAAAATGCTTCAATGAGTATTGCAGTGTGAGCATCCAGCAAATATCACAAGATCAAAAGTAGCCTCTCCATTAGGGATCTACCCAGTCCTTTGAACTCTGGGAGGGAAAATGCTGAGGACAAAAGCAGAGTGTTTTTTTCTAAACCTTTGTCTTTGGGAGATCTTCCTTCTGACTCAGCAAATGTGGAGCTTTGTCCCCTGTTGAGCTATATTCTACTATGTGCAAAATAAAATCTTTCACAATCTGATTTTTTTTTGCAGATTTTCCAAAGGCAAGCTAAAATTCAGTTTTCAGTGTCAAATAAATTAACTATTGTAACTCTGCCTTAGGAAATGATAAAAATGTTTCCTAAAATGGATGCACTAAAAAATAATAATAATAAAAAAACCTATAAATGACTGGAAACAAAAATGACACTTGCATTTCAAAACTTCAAAATTTTCATACCCAAAGTGCCTACCACAAGGGCTGTTTCATATTTAAAACTGTACAAAACTAATCTCAAGTACAAAAATGGAGACTTGGTCTCGTTACCACCGTCCCTTGCAACTGCTGCATAGATTGTACTTAGCATCGTATCTTTGGACCACATTTTGCTACTGCTAAACACAACTGGGCTCATTCTTCAATGCACCAGCATTTCATAATGAAAAATAAAGAACCTTTTAATTTAAAAATAAAGAGAATGGAATACCCTACAAATATTCCAAGCAACAGAGGGACTCTGTGAAATAATGAATTTCTCTCTCTCGTTAGAAAAGACCATGTATAATGGATTGGCGGCTCTGCTTTGGTTCAGCACTTAGCATCTTGCAGGTGATCCCTGACTCATGAAAATAACATTTCTGGATTCACTTCTCTTAGTGCGTGAAAATTGCCCATCCCTGCACAAAGCCTGCAGTATGAGAGGTGAGCAGGATGGTGGGACTGAGGGAATTTAACCTTTGAATGCACTGGAAGTGCACAGAGATGTTGTGAAGCCCCTCTGTGGTACCACATCAGACCACTTTTTTTATGGTCTGAAAAAGGAAAAAAAAAAAAAAAAAAAAAAAAAGGAAGAGAAGTCTGTGAGGTCTGTCAGCAGTCCTCAGCTTCAACAAGCCAGCCTGACCTTCTCTGGGCTAGTGCCATCCCCATTTATTACAGTGCGGTACCATGGGAAGAAAGAGCTTGACAAACCTTCTTCCTTCTGGATGCAGGAACACTGGCTGCTGGAACACCAGAGCCAAAGTTTCTGTATGCATAAGGAATGGTATTTGGAGAACCATCTATCTGCTCCGCTAAGGACTCCAGCATCAAGCACATACACAGCCTAAACCACAAAGTTTCAGGCCCAACACCATGCTGGCTCCTCCCCATCACACTAACTGCTGTTAGTACCAGGATTGGTGGTGCTGCAGCCAGTCCTACAGCAGGGTTCTGCCCTTGGCACCCTGCAGACCAGTAACGAGAAGGCAGCTCATACCCCTAAGCATCTGCGTGGTGACAGCAGGCAGGCAAGGGGAGAAGTAGGAAAAAATTACTTATGAAGGCTGTTCTTAATTAGATTATGCTCTTCTGGTCAAAGACTTTTTTTTTTTTTTGGTGATGTTTGCTTAGTACCATTCTGCTGGAGACCAAAATTCTGTTACTATATATTACCAATTTACATTGGTAAAATAAAACCAGCATAGTATATTCTCCAGTTTGAACACACATGTTCACCCTCCTCCTCCTTCTGTGTGCTGAATGCTGCTCCTCAAGGGGGAAGGTGACCACCCTGCGTGCTATGAACATTTCCCCCTCCATGCTGGTGTCTCTAGAATGGCTTGTTTTGGCCTGTGCTAGCACCGAATGTTCACTGCATGTGCTGTAACCCAGACACTCGGGATCTGAGAGATCTCAGAGCTACCAACTCTAAAGTTCAGAGACCTCTCCTAGCCTGACTGCTGCAGAAACCCTCTGAAGGTCAATGAAGTCCCCAGATGGGTCTAACAGGAGTTTGTGCTGCTCAACCAGCTCCAGCAGAGAGTTTAGGATGTGGCAGGCTCCAGTTTGTCTTCTCTAAATCAAAGAAGAGGGGGGGAATGAAAGGTTAGCTCTAAATATCAGACAAGGACCTGGGCTAGTGGCTTTTTTTCCCCTGTAATCTTAATGAGTTTTGCCATCCTATATCTCCTGACACTTTAATAACTGCTAAACCCCAGAAAGTCTCCGGAGAAGGTGCACTGATACTATGATGAGCATAATATAAATGCATAGACAGATAGACAGATATTAATAATTTCTTCTTACTGATGTATGTGTATATATTCATATAATAATATAAAGCTTTCAGGGGTATTTTACCCCTATTCAGCACAACAACATTTACTACTATCAGTCTAATCATAAATACAATTATTCTTGAGTACTCTATTACAAAAACCAATAAACTAGGCCTCAATAGAGATTCTGAAATTACTTAACTTTTCTTTAGAAAAATATTAAAACAGTATTATCACATCAATGAGAGGAAAAGACAGGAAGATAATAAAGTTATGTTAAACCTCCCTGTATTTACTCATGTGTGAAACAGTTATGTCTGGTCACATAATTGCAATGGTTCTGAGAAATATTTCATATTTTATAATGAACATTAAAAGAGTTTGTGGATCATTACTTTATATGAGTTCCAAAGTTATTACATAAAACCCAACAGGAATGGTTATAAATTATTTGATCCTCTAGTCTGGCCTTGGTAAACATAACATGAAGGCTGAACTAGCTCAGCAGACAAGATTCATGATAATAGGTAAAGTGCTTCTACAGTTAAAAAACAAACAAACAAACAAACAACAAAACAAAAAGAAAACAAACAAAAAACAAACAAAAACAAACAAAAAAAAAACCCCACAAAACCCCCCCCAAAAAAAAAAAAAAAAAAACGCACCAAGAAGAATATACCAGGGTACTTGTAAGCAAGGCTCTTAGCATTTTTTTTTTCTTTGCCATTTCAAAGAAATGTTTTTTTTCTGCAATGAGCTTAAGCCATTAAAAAAAAAAAAAAAGGAAGGAAAAAACCCCCTAAAAATCTTCGTCTAGAACAAAAGAAAACTTGCTCACAGGCATGTTCTATCGTCTACAGATTTGGCATTATCATAACCATGGCCCTGAAGTCACCATCAAATTCTTGAACTTACAGCACAGTACGTATTTAAGACACTATACTTAGCCACAAAATTATATCACAAGCAATTATTTGATTTTTCAACAGGATCCTGAAGAGCTTCTCAATGAAATATGAAAAATAATAGTATACTAACAAAAATTACACACTTGACACAATTACAAAGAATTTTTGTCTTCCAACTACAATTGGCAGCAGCATTTTAATTAATGAGTGATCATTTGCTCCAGAGATAAGTGTAATACTAAATGAATTCTGGTCCACTTCCCCCTCTCAGCTCATCTTTGTCTCCAGCTCCTGTGCTTTGTGTCAAAATACTTTGTGGATGTTTTTTGTTTTGTTCTATAAATGTCTTCTAAGAATATTAATATGGGGAATTAATTCAGTTATGCACGCACAACATTTAATAAGATTGGAAAACATGTTTAGATATTCTGGTCAATTTATGAAATATATTTAATGCGGATCATACCCAAGGCTCAAATCCTGCAAATTTCTGCTCGTGGGTGCCGCGTACTTGCATGTGCAAGAAAATCCTTTCCCTGAAAGAATGCCTGAGGGATACATTTTGGCCCATGTAACCACAATGGTCTGTCCTGTCTTACTGCTCTGCCATAGGTTTCCAAGGCCATGGTCAGCAGGCAGGAGCTAAGGACCACTGATGTGGTCCAAAAAGCCACCGCTGAGCTGGAAGGGCTTGGGACCCTGTCTGCACAGACCCTGCTGCAGCAGTACAGCATTAGGTCACCCTAGATATTTCTTCCAACTTTTCTGTTTTCCTTTTTTTCCTTCCTATTTTCCTTATTTTTATTCCCTCCCCCTCTCCCGCAGAATTCTAGGAGTTGTATTGAAACACTAGTCCACACAGCCAAGGGCACTTATCCTCTGCTGACTTTCATCATGAAACACTGAGGTAGGAATATCTCCTGCCTTGCAAGTCATCTAGTTGTCTGGTGCTAGGAGTGCCCACTGTGCCCTGGTGCTGCTGGAAAAGCTGCCAGGCTGAGGCAGGGTCCCACCTGTGAGCATCTCCTGCCCCAGAGAACATAAGATTGTAATAGATATGTATTGGATCTTATACCACCTCCTGTTCAACAAATACCCTTGAGGAAAATAGAGTGTTGAGCACCCAAAACCACTCTCTGCTATTTAGCAGCTTACCACTATCACTGTCCAATTTATCTTATTGCTTCTAGTTTATGTTATCATTTTTTATCTCTTGCATTACAGCTATTCACTACTATAACTTTTTCAAGCTGGAAGTCTATTCAGTGCCCTCGCTTTTGTCTCACTCTTGTCCTTTTTTTTCCCTACTCTTGAAGGCACTATCCATTTCCATTTGCAAAGTAAGTAGATAGTTTGTTGAGTAACAACATCCTTCATTCCTTTTGGCTTTTCAGGAAATCTCAAGGAAGAAAGAGCCTCTGGAGCATTGCCTGGAAATTCTTCCCAGTTGTGCAGGGAGCTCACTCTCTGGATTTTTCAAGAGAAATTCCAACTTTTAAAAGCGCATTGTTTCCATTGCAAATATACTAGTGGTATTAACACTGAAGGACTCTACAGGGGAGCCAACCTGAAACGTGCCTCAACTTATGTGCCGCTAAGGCAGGGCTGGTGCAGAACAGGTGTAGCTTAAGCGAGGAAACAAGCAAAGCTCCCAGGGATTTTCTGGGGGAAGGCAGAGCTTTGTTGGAAGTACTTTGCTTTTTAAACATCTATTCCTCTTCAGGGTTTTCTATAGGGTTTTTTGGGGTTTTTTTTGTTTGTTTGGGTTTGTTTTTTTTTTTTAACTTGACAAACATTTCCAAGCCATCTGTGTCACATCCTCTAGGTGGCGCTGATACTGCACAGCTCCGGCTTCCCCACACAATGAAAACATTAATTTGCTATGAGATAATTTTTGACGTAAATGTAAAATGGTGCCCATTCGAACTCAGTAATGAAGCATGGTGCATTTCTACAGCTCCTAATTTGACTAGTTAAATGACTCCATTACGTGTCTAACAGACAGAAGCAAATAATTTCTGGTCAGTTGACGCTCACTTATCCGTATCATTTTACCCTGAAAATAAAGTCTCTAATCTACAGTTTCTTTGTCTTAGTTTTGGTTTGCCTTTTTTTTTTTTTTTTTTTTTTTAATAT
>JANHGN010019190.1:0-26958 GCA_024605025.1 Megaceryle maxima | reverse complement strand
CCAGGGGAGGTTTAGGCTGGATATTAGGAAACATTTCTTCACTGAAAGGGTTATCAACCATTGGAACAGTCTGCCCAAGGCAGTGGTGGAGTCACCATCCCTGGAGGCATTTAAGTGGTGTGTGGACTAGATGCATGGGGATGTGGTTTAGTGGTGAGATTGCAGTGTGGGGTCAAAGGTTGGACTACATGATCTTGAAGGTCTCTTCCAACCAAAGACATTCCATGATTCTGTAATGATACAGGAGAAGATAAGTGCCATTATAGCTTTTATTGTTTTGAATAGAAACCTTTTTATCCTGAACTTAGGAAAAATAAAGAATATTTAATTGGTGATATTGAGTTAGATACTTCCTCCTAGAGTTTCAGATGCAACAGTCTCAACATAAAATTTTTAGTGATTCTCTTTAGGAGTTACTGATAGGATGACATAGTATTTTAATGCTGTTTGGGTCACCGAGCAGCTATCACCGATGGAGTTTATATAATTCAGCGAAATTACTTTTTCTTATGGTCACTGTGAAACTCGTTCACTTTCATTTCTGTAACTCTGTGTCTGGTTATTGAAAATTACAAGTCTTGCTTATTATATTTGTAACAAGATCATTTCTATACTGGCTACAGTTTTGACCTTATTTCTATACTCTTCTGACATCAAAACCACTAATTTGTCGTTAGTACTTTTAGGAATCTTTATATTAGCAAAGAGTGGTTTCTAACCTCCTCCCTAAGTGCAAAAAAGCAGACCTCATTAAGAAAGGGGCTTGATTGCAGAATACATTCACAGGAAATTTTTCATTCTCTCTTATGAGAGAGTGGCAGCATTGCTTGTGAATTTCAGTTGTGGGCATTAAACAGTTTATCTTTAAATAGTAAGTTTAAGTACTGTTGTATCACAGTTTTTTACTGAGAAAATCAGTCTGGAAGATCAACAATTCTGCATCTATTTATATTTTTGTCCTCACTTCCATGTTGACTTCTTTTTATGTGTTTTTCTGACTTGAGAATTGCTCAATGGTTACAGCACATTCTCAATAATAAAAATAATACCTTGAATTTATCAAAGTCTTTCTAAGGAAAATGGTCAAAAATACTTAAAAAGCTATCCAGGGAGCTTTTTATTGGGCTTTAATATGTGTATGTCTTTCATATAGATTCAGAAAGCTACTCGATGAGTTAGGCAGGAATTTCCAGACTAGTTGTCTCCATTACCCGCCCATTGATGGCAGTGACAGCTGCTATCATTGAAGATCTACATTTATGCACAGAAAGAGAAGTGTAGTTTCCCTTCTCACTTTACAAACTGAAACCTACATGCTGTTACATTCTTATTTCCCTTATGCTCTTCACCCTCTCTCTCACTGGCCTTCCCTCATGCCTGCAGGAGCCCAAAGTTATCCCTTCATCTCTTTAAGTAGCATCCAATGTAAGCCATAGTGTAATCATCTTGATACAGGCAGAGCTAAAAGCTGATTTATTCTCCACCTGGTACAAGCGTGATGTGATCTGATTGCTACATCTCACCTGAGGAAATGTTATTTCTAGGTAATAAAAATTTTGTTCCAGATGACACAACTAAGATGATGCAAGCAACTGAGTGATTTCCTTGCAAGAATCTCTCTTCTGTGTATATGCTAATATATGTGGAATTTATTTATTACCAGCTTTGAACTTGGCACGAATACTATTTTTACACCCTGTCTCTTTAGTGTCATTAGCTTTAAATATGACAAACTACTAGGATTTTTTTCTTTATATTTTTTTCTTACTAGTGCCATAATCCTTTCCCCAAAAACATCATTTTGAGTTTCCAAATCTGTCAGTGAACTCTGCTTCCTTCAGTACCAAAATATTTGGTCACATCCTATTAAGTAGTGATGGGGATACTAATGTTGTCTTGGTCTCACTTTCATGCTGCAAGGCTGCAAGCACTGTAGAGTGATGGTTTGGTTTTGTTTTCTTTGAGTGTGTTCCAAACAATGCATCTGACATCTACCTTGGAAAAAAGTGCTTATTTCTTTCACCAACTATACATGCAGGCTAAGTTAGCATCTTAGACAGAGATGTCTAGGTAGATCAAGTTGGAGGGGATGAACTTCCCTGCAGTATCACAATTCTGTTAATTCACCCTTTTCATTCATGATGCTGATTTCACTTTTCCTTGGGAAATTTTCCATCTTCTGAAGGTATTTTAAATTTTGATGTCAAAAAGCCCTTGACAAAGGTAGTTTATTCAAAAGTTAGTGTTTTGTCCACCAAATTATAAAGAAAAACTTAATTCACTTTGAAGTATATATATGAAGGGAACTACATTATAATTGATTCTTCTTTGGGACTTTTTTTCCTCTAAGGTGAGCTTGGACAGGCAAAAGAAAACCTGCAGTAAGAGGATCTCAGCGGTGCCTCTCTTGTAGGGATTTTTGCATCCAACATTGTATAGAAAATCTTTGTATATATTATGTAAGTGATCTTCAACTGGCTTCAAGTTAATTCCAAAGGGACACCCTTTGGAAAATGAACAGAACTAATTTTAAAAAAATGAACAAGTCCTGACTTGCACTACAAAATTCAGCCAGAGAGCAGATGGATCTTATTTTGTGGTTGATGACTCAGCAGGTGAACAAGTCCCCCCCACCCCAAATAAGGTGTAAAAAAAATGGAAAATGCTGTCATCACTAGTGCTGTTTTCTGTTGGCTCTTACTGCTTGGAAAGGGAAACTCTTCCTGCAGCAGGAAATAATGGAGTTTGTCTGCTCTGACGCACATCCTTTCAAACTCCATGGATCATACTTATCCCCTTAACTTACTTTACACTTCTTTGTAACTTTATCATGTTTTGGGAGCTATAAAGCTATAAAACCCAAGGTAAACTTTCCTTTTTAAGTCTGGCTTTTCTGAGGTATGCTCTTGCAGGCATTCAGTTTGGATCTCAGAAGACACCCTATAGCTAAACAGACATTGTCAAAATCTGTTTGTCATATGGAAGTAAAAATTGGTTACCATCCTTTTACCATGACGTAGATATGAACAGGGGAAAAAGCTGAGGTACATGAAACATTTTGTTGTATGCTAATGAAAGCTTGAGATTGCAGATATTTTTTTAGGACTTTCACACATATTTTCATTTCCTAGTGAAGTGGTCAAGGACCTATCAATCTAATTCTGGCCAGCTGAATCTTTTATGTGTTCATACAGTGCTCATAACAAGACATTGACCCTTACTGGTGCTTCTGAAATACCACTGGACAAAGTTTATTGTAAATAGAATCATAGAATTCTTCTGTCTGGAAGAGACCTTCAAGATCATCAAGTCCAGCCTTATTCCTAGCCCTATCAAAATCACTAAACCATGTCCCTAAGCACAGCATCTGCCTGGCTCTTAAACACCTCCAAAGATGGTGCCTCCACCACCTCTTTGGGCAGGCTATTCCAATGCCTGACAACCCTTTCAGCAAAGAAAGTCTTCCTAATATTCAGCCTGAACCTCCCCTGGTTCAACTTCAGGCCATTTCCTCTTGTTCTATCACTTATCACTAGGGAGAACAGACCAACTCCTGCCTTGCTACAGAGCCATAATGTCTCCTTTCGGCCTTCTTTTCTCAAGGCTAAATAGCCCAAGATCCTTTGGCCTTTCCTTATAAGAGACACACTTCAAACCCTTTACTAGCTTAGTAGCCCACCTCTGTACCCTCTCCAGCACCTCAACATCCTTCCTGTAGAGAGGGGCCCAAAACTGGACGCAGTATTCGAGGTGCAGTCTCACCAAAAGCCAAGTACAGAGGAATGATCACCTTCCTGCTCCTGATGACTACGCTATTCCTGATACAGGCCAGGATGCTGTTGGCCTTCTTGGCCACCTGGGCACACTGATAGCTCATGTTCAGCCTGCTGTCACTCAACACCCCCAGGTCCTCCTCTGCCTGGCAGCTCCCCAGCCATTCCTCCCCAAGCCTCTAGTGCTGCTGGGGGTTGTTGTGGCTGAAGTGCAGGACTTGGCATTTGGCCATATTGAAACTCATGGAATTATCCTTGGCCCAGCGCTCCAGCCAGCTAGATACCTTTGTAGAGCTTCCCAACCCTCAAGGGTGCACTCTATTCCTTTATCCAAATCGTTGATGAAGATGTTAAACAGGAGTGGCCCCAGTACCAGCCAGTGGTATAGCACTGCCGAAAAATATAATTAATATAATCCTAGTTTAGTTCATGTTCATTCTTTGACTTACTGATGTCATTTTCTTTAAGTCAAAGGAATGGAGAATGCTTGATATAATTTAAATAATCTAAAGTCCCGTACAGCTGTTTTTTATTAAGTGTTTGACATCCTGAATAATGACACGCTTTCTTTGGCATGTCATAATAATGCTGTGCTAGAATATATACATTATGATTACATGAGTTAGTAACCAAGGAAACAAAATTGGTATTGTACCAGTGTCGTCCAGAACATGTATAATTAAGGACCTGTCAGGTTTTCTGAAAAATATCGCCAGTGTCTCAGGGCTTAACAACATCCTTGTAAAATTCTGATATACAAACTGAACTGTAAGAGGTGAGAGAGCAGTTACTGCGTCAACTGTAACACACTTGTCTTTGTCTATGAAGGTGTTCGTCAGCAAACTATACATACAGTTTTTATGTTTGTCAGTGCCTTTTTTGATGTCTTCTCAGTTGCTCACAGAAAGCAAATGCCTCAAAGATAAAGCCTTCATTTAAAATTCAAGTCATATATTGCACTGAAATCAGTAGCTGTGGAAGACATTGCGCAACTTCCATCTGGATAGAACTGTAGGATTATAGTTATTTTAGATGTTATATTAAGATCTTAAGATCTTTGTTCATCTTACCTAACTTCAAGTGAAAACCCAGTCCAGTTTCACATCTACCTAATTTGACTCTCAGTCATATGGGCACCTAGACAGGACACAAAGCAAAAGTATCTCATAAAGGTAAAGATAGTTTGTTTTGGAAGACCCTTAGAGGAAAACAGTATTGACTTGAATACCTGCACCTAAATTAGACAGGAAGATCTTTAAAGGCACCTTCCTCTTTCTATTCACCATATGTCTCATTAAAGTACTTGGGAATACAGGTTCACTGAGTGCTTAAATTTTAGGTGAAGTTGAAATGGCAGATGGGATCCCATATGTGCCTGTCACAGGGAAAACTTGGTCAGTTTATTTAGTTCAAACCATGTCAGGATCAAAGCTGTTTGTTAATTTATTAGCAGCATACAGTTTTCTGGCAATCAGTCAAGTGTACAGGGTCAAGCAGTGACTACTCCCACAGGCACACCCTGGTGTGGGTCCCCAGACACTGTGCCCCACAGTCACCTTTCTACTAGGGTGTGCATTCACCACTGTGCCACCTGGGGAGGCAGTTTGTGATGCTTAGAGGCAACTGCTGGCAGTGCCAATACTCAGTTTTGGCTGCTGCTGTCCTCATTCCCAGGTCTCTCCCCAGAATTATGAATTTCCACATTTCTTTTACATTTCTTTAAAGCTGATGCCTTCTTTGTTTTGAAAGTCTCCTTATAACTTCCTATTACCATTTAATCCAGCTAATGATCCTTAACATAACTTTTGGAAAATGCCTTCTCAAGTGTTTATCATCCCTGGTTACCCAGGCCATTTTGCCAAAGGTTAGCCAAGCAAGTCCCCATAGCTACCTCCTTTTTCTCCCATAGTAATGGGACAGGTTTTGTGTAGGGAGTGGGCCAGCTCCTACATGGCCTGAACAAATTTGATTACTGAGCCTTAGTGAACAAGAGAGAGGATCAGAGCTGATTTCTACATGGTTTTCCAACCCTTTGGATATATACGTTCATCTTTTTGATTTTGGATGCAAGCCAGATGTGTATGTATAATTTGCACATTTTTCATTGAAAGTCTTAAAAATTGTGTATGTCACAGCAGATGCTGCTATTTCTAAATATGCAGTTCGAAAGTATTGATGTCTTAGTTTTATGGACTCTCAGTCTGATTAAGTTTTGCTTTTTTTATGTCCCATCCAACAAGAAGAGCTCTGTACTGACAGTACAATTAAAATAATGACTTAACACTTCCCTCAAATAAAGCAGGTGAAGCATGACAGCTTCATAGTATTTCCAATAATTTTTAAAAAGCATATACTGTAAGTCAGTGTTAGTTTGCACTGAGCCACAAATAAAATATTGATGAAGTATGTTCATAATAAAAAATATTAGACGGTCATTTTTTCCTGACTGTCAAACATGGTGATAGGCCATTAATCTGTATCACTGGATAGAGTCAGTAGTAAAAAAAGTTTGAATGGTATACAATACCTTTCCTGCATTAAGGAGTAAATTATCTGATACCTCATTCACTTAACAAATGTGTGGGTACAGAAGAAGAGTTCAGAGCACAGAAAAAGAAGACACAGCTTTAGCTCAAGGTGCTTACTTGTTTTAACAACAACAACAAACTGCATATTTTGCTAATATTTTTGATGATTAAGAATGGCATGCAGCTATGAACTGGATAATGTAATTACACAAAATGCCCAAAGGTTAAGTCACGGAATTATAGATTGCTTCCTAATACATGTGGAAGTTTTGCATGAGTCTGAGGCAGGATGCCCACAGAGTTTGCTGCAAGTAAGTTTATGTGGTTTCTTCAAGAACTTGCTAAAGATGTGCTGTTGCAAAGACACAGAACAAATATATGTAACATTTGCCCTTTGAAATACAGAAGAAAAATATAATGGTCTAACTGTTTCTATCTTGCCACATATGAAAATTGTTCCTACTTTTCACAGGTAAGAAGTAGTTCCATGCTTTAGGGACTTTTTATCAACTTGTGTTTAAATGCAACATTGTGGTCTATAAAATAACCATTTATTTTTGTGGGCATTTAGGCAATTGGGTCTGCTGTGAACTGTTTACTGTTGGCTAACTAACCCTGATGTGTTACACATCTGAAATCAAAGACTACAGAGCAGAATCAAGGTCACTTCTAGCATGCAGCAGAAATCTACACAAAGTCAGGTTGTTGTTATTGCCACACAACTATACCATAAAGGTGCAGACACTTCAGTATTTTTCTTGCAGCACGCTCCAGAATTGGATGAAAATAATACAGCACTGCACAAAAATTGTGTCATAAAATTGTTATGAAATCTCCTCCAAGCTGTTGTCATGGCAAGTGAATCTATTGAGAATGCTTTTAATTTAACAGTGTTTCACTGAGCCTTAAAAAAATGTGAGTTAGACCCAGCTAAAGAATGTTTGTGAGTGAATCACAGCCTGGTGTCATCTTGTCTCTGTACATTTTTAGATTTTGGTTTTCATCATAACCTCAGTACTAGGAGTATGGAAGGTTGTGATCTTTGTGCTTTGTGCATCTGTCAGAGATAATTGCTCGACAAGTTGCAGTGTAATAATGGTGAGGAAGGAATCACTCCATTGTTACCCTCAGTCCTCATATAGTGTGTGGAAAATGTCACCACACTGGGAGGCCCATTCTTTAGCTCGCTGAACCTGAAAGATGTAAAATTGCCCCTCTTTGGAATCTTTTATAGCACAACTGAAGCAATCTCAAATTACTTCTGCTTATGATTTCAATTTAGGAGTAATTTCAAAATAATCTCTTCAGAAAAAAACATTCACTTTTCTTGGTAATTTTCACTGTTTCCAAGAAAGAAAATAAAAAGATGATTGGTCATTCATCTGTTCATTGTGGTGGCTGCTGTGTGCCAGTGAACACAGTTAGGGAACAGATTTATTATATGAACATTTCAGAATCTGTAAGAGCACTAATTAGTTTTCTCTTTTCCTGAGGAGAAACTTTAGTAACCTATCTTTGTGTCTGTGAAAAAAAAAAATAGTTAAAGATCCAACTGATGGAAATAGAAACTTGAAATATTCAAACAGGAAACAAAATGCTATCTCCTAACAATGAGGGCAGTTTGCCACTGAAAATATGCTCATAGAACAACTGCTCAGAGAAAATGAGAAATTCATCTTTACTTGCAATTATCAACCTCAGAATCACAGAATGGCTGAGTTTTGAAGTGACCTGTAGAGGTCATCTAGTCAAACCCCCCTGCTCAAGCAGGACTATCTAGAACCTGTTGCCCAGGACACGTCTATATGATTATTGAATATCTCCAAGGATGGAGACTCCACAACCTCTCTGGGCAATCCGTACCAGTGCTTAGTCACCCTTACAGTAAAAAGGTGTTTCCTTAAGTTCAGAAAGAATGTCTTGTGTTTCACTGTGTGCCCATTGCCTCTGGTCTTGTCCCTGGGCACCATTGGCAAGAGCCTGTGTCTATCCTCTCTGCACCATCCCTTCAGATATTTATAGACATTCAGACCAAATAGTCCTAGGTCTCTTAGCTGTTTCTCACAGGAGAGGCTCCAGTCTAACATCTTCATGTTTTTCAGTGGACTCTCTCCAGGTGTTCCCTGTCTCTCTTGTACTGGGGAGCCCAGAACTGGACCTGGTACTCCAGATGTGGCCTAACCAGTGCTGAGTAATGGGGAAGGATCACCTCCCTTCACCTGCTGGCCATACTTTGCCTAATGCAGCCTGGAACACCATTCACTTTCTTTGCCACAAGGGTACATTGCACATGTTGTACTTGGTGTGCACCAGGTCCTTTTCTGACAAGCTGCTTTCTGGCTGGGTGTCTCCCAGCATATATTGGTGTGCCAGGTTGTTCCTTTACACTTTTCATTGTTGAACTAGCCATCCACAGAAACTGGAAAGATTTCTAATTTCTTTACTTAAAAGATTATTGTCTCTTTTTTTTTTTTTTTTTTCTTTTTTTTTTCTTGTATTATTTGCTGGAGTGTATAGTTTTGTCAACACAATGAGATATTAATTGTTCTGGCCTAACTTTAAGATGTGCCAAAAATGTGAGGTGCCTAATGTGGATCAGAAAGAGTGGCCTGAGTTTCAGAAATGTAACTACCTTTTGGTACAATTCTATTTTTCATTCTTCTTCAAAAAATAAATGAGCTAGACGTTAACAGTTAACCAAATCTGTACATTTAGTTTATCATTTCGTGACACGAAGTTCAGAGAAGAAAAATGACAAAATGGTTAGGTATTGCCATGGTTTAAATGGTTGTTAAGTGTTTATTGCTATAAAGAAAGTATTTATACATTAAAAAAACCCATAATTTTTATTATTTAAATTTGTTTTCACAAAATAAATAAATATGCCTATTATAGTTGACTCATTGTTTTTCTAATTTCAACTCTTACTAAAATTTATCCATCAAGCAGAAATGATACCCTGTCATGTTCTTTTCAGGACACTGGAAGGATGAAAAGCCATAAGCAGCAGCTCTCGTTCTAAAAGCAAAAGTTGATGCTTTCTACCTAGTTTAGGTGTTAGTCTTCTGATTTTTAATGTGTTAAGAACATGTAATGCACCCCAAAGCAGAAAGATGTCAGCTTTCCTTGTTTTAATGAAAATAGAAATGGCCAGAAATGTACTAGATGTTAATTACTGATGACCCCATTATTGACCTTGAAAGTAATTGCAAGAAAAGTAGTATTGTACTTTCTTCTCTGAGACTTAGCTGACATGAAAGAGAGCTCCTGGTAGAGGAAAATGGCAAGTTTATGGGGCTTATTTGAATGAGGAGATAGAATTTGACAGCAACTGTAGCTCTTACAGGTCTGAGAAAGATGTCTGCTAGACACGCAAAAAAGATAATTCTGTCACCAGGAAAGTGAAAAATAAACATGAACTGAATGGGCAGCAGGACGGTTTGAAACTGAATGCGTGTTCAGGAAAAGCAGAGAGAGGATAGGTAAATGCTGAAATAAAGACAAACATGCAATATTAATTTAATCTGCTAGAGAGAGAAACCACCGAGAAGTGTGAGTAGGGCATTACCTGAGATAACTGCATATTAAACAGTTCTCCCAGTTCTTGTGATAAAGTGGTACATCTTTTCTTGGCTTTCCATTGATGTGTCACCTAGACTTAAAACAGGAGGTGAGCTAAAATGTATGCACTGGATGATCATGATGAAATGAGCATTTCTGCAATGAGTGTGGTGAGCAACTTGCATGTGTGACACATGCAAAGTGAACAGCAGGAACACATCACATGGTAGAAGAGCAATACTAAGCTAAGAGGCTCTTTGTTTAAAGAAATAAAATTTTTTAGTGTGAATGCCTGTGTAGCTGTGCCTTTGCATATAAAAATCCCAAATCAGAAGACCATGTCCTCCCTAGTACTCCAACACATGCTAATTGGAGGAAGGATATCAAGGGTGCCATGTTGCAGAATAGCAAAGAGGTGATTGAGGTGAATCATGAATAGTTCTCACTGTCAGAGCAGTACCAAGGGAAAAAAGCAATTCTCTCATGTCTTAAGTGATGTACAACACCTGATATCTAGATTACAACAGAAGAAAAATTAATATTGACTTAGTCCTAATGAAAATGCAACCCTTGGCCCATTAAATAACAATAATTGAGTGTGAGGAATAGTATCTATAAGATAATTAATTTCTCTTTATGAGGAGTGACTAGGAAAACTTCCTTTCTGGCACCTCATTTTTCAAAATAGGAATGTGAAGGAAATGTGGGAAGAATTAAAATTTATGGTAGAAATGAGAACTCAACTTAGAGTTTAGTTAATCATAGTGATAAAAATGTCACAAGTGAGTAAGCTCCTCATTGGTCAGCAAAACAAAACCAGAAACACACCCTTGTGGAAAGGAAGGCACTGTTTTGGGTGAGGACACTATTTACTTTCTCTTATTTTAAGAGAATAAGGCTCAAAGAATGGCTATACTGCCATATATTTATCACTTTGAGTTTCTGTCCTTAGAAAAATGTTGAACAAAATAGTTGACAATTTTGTTATGATAAAATGTTTTCCTGTCTGACTTGTTGACATCGGGTTTTTTTCTTGAATTTCTGCAAAGTTATAGCCTACTTGAAGAAAAATGTATGATGAAGGCTTTTATTTGTAATTTCCCATCTTTCCAGTAGTGGGGCATGGCATTTAATCAGATTTTCAAGGCATTTGAGGTCTTTCTGTCCTCTTCACCTCACAAGTATTACCAACATACGTACTGATTAGTAGTGAACCTTCCCTTTCATTAAAAATAGTGTGAAACTTAATTTAAGGGAAATAGGGCCACAGAAGCAGTGATATTATCAAGGGAGAAGATAATCAGGAGCAGAGGACTCTTTCCAAAAATATGTGGACCCACTCTTTGGTCTGCCCTTAGTACTACCATGAAGGGAGGTTGCAATGTCTGTGTCCTCTTGAGATGTACTCATGCAATTTTAGATGGTGGGTTTTTCTTTCCCAGAGAAATATATGGTACCTTTCAGAGAACGCTTCACCTTTTTCCTTTTTTTTTTTTTTTTTTTTTTTTTGTGTGTGTGTGCCTATAACATTTCTAGAGAGCTTTTAGCAGCTTTAATTCTGCTTTCAGCTCTCTTTAACAAAGCCCAATTCAGAGGTGCAATTACATATGTGGCAACTGTCTCTTCTTAGTAATTCTTAAATAGCTCACATTACAAAACCTAAAAGCAATGCATGCAAAAAGCATTTGTTCCAAGATTATTTTTATGAAAATTGTGTTTAAAGCCACTGTTTTCTAGATGTTTTTTTGAGTACATGATTGTACAATGTAACACTTGTTATATTTTGCCTTTTTTAAATGTCTCAAGTTAAAATGTTTTGACTGCCAAAGTCTTCCCATAATTACCATGGTCAGACTTGGCTAGAGATGAGAGATCATAGAATCACAGAATGGCTTTGGTTGGAAGGGACCTTAAAGATCATCTTGTTCCAACCACACTGCCATGGGCAGGGACACATTCCATAAGGTCATGTTGTTCAAACTCCCACCAACCTGGCCTTGAACACTTCTGGGGAGGGGGGCATCCACAGGCTCTCTGGGCAAACTGTTCTAGTGCCACATCATCATCCCAGTAAAGGCTTTCTCCCTCATGTCTCATCTGAATATACCCTCTTTTTCACTGCCTGATAAAAAATCCCTCACATATTTCCTGAAGTTCCTGTTTAAGTCTTGGAAGGATACTATAAGGTCTCCCTGGAGCCTTCTCTAGGCTGAACAACCCCAGCTCTCTCAGCCTGTCCACATAGAGGAGTTACTCCAGCCCCCTCATTATCATCTTGGTCCTCCTCTGGACCTGCTTGAGCAGGTCCATGTGCTTATTATGCTGGGGGCCCCAGAGCTGACCAGTGAGTATTACAGGTGGGATCTCAACAGAGTGGAGGGGGAGAATCACCTTCCTTAAACTTCTGGCCACAATTTGTTTGATGCAGCCCAGGATGTGATTGCCTTTCTGGGCTGCAAGCACACATTGCCAGTTCATATTCAGTTTTCATCCACCAGCATCCCAAAGTCCTTCTCTGCAGAGCTGCTTTCAATCCATTTATCTCCCAGCCTGTATCCATGTTTGAGATTGCTCCAGTCCAAGTGCAGGACCTTGCACTTGGCCTTGTTGAATATCTTGAGGTTTGCATGGGTGCACCTCTCAAGCTTGTCAAGGTTCTTCTGGATGGCAGATGAGATAAACAGTTCTTTCACAGTGGAAGTGAATAGCAGTGCCTTGCTCTTTTCTAGCTGAAACGTGACAGAATACTGATGCCAGCAGGCAGTTTGCACATCTCTGTCTTTTTGTATCCAAATAGTAAAGTAAGTGCTGTAGGCTGGTACCTACCATCTTTAAGAAAACACCAGATCCAATATTACCATAATCATTGTGCAGAAAGTAATGCAGATTAGAGGGGGAGGGGGGAAAAAAAAGTGGTAAAGAGAAGAATACAACTTAGAAGTAATTGGAAAAAAAAAACCCCAGGTTTGTACCAACAGTACCTTCATTAAAGCAAATGGAATAACTGCAGAGCTTTTTTGAAAGAAAAACTAAAGGAAAATCTTAATTCCTAAACTGAAGCATTCAGTAATTTCACTTTTATTTCTTTTTAAAGTGAATGTGTTTTTAATAGGCTCTACTAGAAGATGAAATTAACTGTTCCATTAAAAATGTTCTTTTATTAAATGTTTATTTTGGGATTAGACCGCAATCTGTTAAAAAGAGCAACCCTTCCAAAACCATCAGGATAGGTTGTGTACAAATTTGAAAGATGCAGAACATTTATTTAAGAAGAAATGGCCTAAGGATTTCATGCTAATTTTAATTAATTTTTTTTTTGCATACCAAATCGGTCTGCTCTTTCTGGACATCCTTAGAACTACTCTTTTTCTGCAGAACACATTGGTTCATGACTACTGCAGTACCTTCTGGCAATTCATTCATAAAGATTGCTTGTCATTTAACCTTTAACGCAAAAGAGTAAAGAACAATGTTATTTTTAATACGTTAAAAAAAAAAAAGTTTGGTGAAAGAATCTTTACCTGTGATACTCTGCCTTCAGAGTACTTGCCACATTCATAGTTTCTCTTCTTTTGCTTTTCACTCTGTGTGTATTGAATGAAATAGCCTAAAAATTTCTCAGTGATGTCTGCTTGTTTTCCTTTTCCTGTGCAAGGTAATAGTTTGGCCATTTGAGAGGCCACCTGAGACTACTGAATCACAGAAATTTTAGTTCAACATGACCTGCATAGCCAAAGCTGCACTCAAAGCCAATTTGCTACCTGACCCATGAAGTTTATGGAGGACATGAACTTACTTAACGTGCTGTCTAATAACCACTAATGGTCTGTTCTGGGTAGCTACAGCTTTCTATTCTTCATTTCTTCTCTTGCATCCAGAAAAACTTTGTATATTGACCCTTTTTAGAAAATTGCTAAGAGCTAAGGAAAAGTTCAATATTTATGTAAAAAGGTGAAAAAAGCCCCAATTCTAAAAAAAGCAGCCAAACAAATAAAGTAATAATAATAAAAAAACTCCAACCAAAACCACAAACACAGAAAAAAAAAAAAAAAAACCAAAACAAAAACCCCAAAACAAAACAAAAACCCCAAAACAAAACAAAAACCCCAAAACAAAACAAAAACAACAAACCAAAAGACCAACCAATCCAGAACAATCCAAAACCTCTCCACTAAAGCTGTATTTCAGTCAAGGTAATAATACAATAGAACAACAGTCAAAATTGGGCTGTTGTTTTCAGGATTTTTTTTCCTGTACATGTGCACAGCCTGTACAGTAAAAATCCCTAATCCAAACAGCTACAAAACCACAGGTGCAAAGAGATTATGAGAAGTCTCTGGGTAACTCCCTCAGACATTTTTTGTTTTGTTTTGTTTTTTCCTATTGTCTTTATTCAATGGCTATAATTAGACTGCTTATTTTACAAGAAGCTTTTAAATTATGTTCCCATTCCATTTTACATGGCAGGTGCCCAGTTTATCTCAACAGATTTGTAATTATCTCTATGGAGTTGGAGGGGAAGTGACTTGCCAAAACTACCACCATTGCCTCACCAGGGAACCACTTTTACTCAATGAAGATAAGGCAATTAAAGATTAAGTTCCTTATAAGAGCCTTAAAATTCAGCAGCTACAAATGATGACTCCTGTTGAAGAGGAGACCTTCCTGAAAATCTGGAGGTTGATAGATACCTTGCACTTCCTCACAGCTTGATTGCAAGGAATTTATTGCTGTGACAATCACCAATTCTTCTTCCTAAACTATGTGCTTGTTATAGTCTGGTGCCAGCAGGTAGTGGTGGTCACTTCAGAGAACAAAGTGTGGCTTCTTGCATAGCTCTTTGGATATAATGCCTTTGATACAGTGTCCTTACTGAGATCTTTTCCCTCTTATTCATTACCTTAGCTAGGAAAACTTTCTTTCAAAGAAATGGTTTTATCTTAGTGTCTAGAACTGCAGTGGATTATATATCAGAATGTCTGCTAGATAAGAGATAGCAAAGCACAATGGGAGGCCCTTAGTTCAGAAGAAAAGCAATCAGCACAAGATTTTTTTGGGGTAGAAAGTGTGATTCCATGGATCCGTTTGTTGTGCAGTAAGTTAGCTTTCACTGTGTCAGTGACAGTCTAGCTTTTTGGCTTTCTGTGTTCATAGGGATCTGCCTGAACGATTTTGAAAAGGCCTGTCTCTACTTGACTGAAAAACTAGACCTGCAAATGCCCGTCTTCCACAGGAAGTTTTACTTTGGGTAAAACAGCTGTGGATTTTGGCAGATACCAGTCTACTCAAAATGAATCAGAGTAACCACAGATGTCAGCTTCATTGAAGCTGATACACCAGCATTCCACCACAGGAAAATTAAAGTCCTTTAGTAATAATAACTCACTAAAAAGGCCCTTCCATGTAGAGATTTTGGTATTGAGTCTCATGTCCATCCTGAACCCTGTAGCAAGGTTGTTGTGGGCACTTATTTGTGATCAAACAACTCAGCCCCATGAATGAGAGTTTGGCTGTTGATGCTCAGAAAGTGCCTTTGGGGATAGAACAATCTTTTCAGCAGTCTCTCTGCTTTCAAGAAAACCAGACACAGCAGGATATCTCTACAGGGGGATATTGTCATTTGGAGAAGCAGCAGTTTCAGTAATGAACATTTTTTATCCTGATACAAACCTAGGTGACATTTGATAGTGACCTGATAACATTAAAATACAAACTTGCCCTTTCAAGCAGAAGTCAATGCAGAGCCAATATAAAGAGAAAGTCGATCTGTCCCTAGGAAACATATTTCCATCTGTCCCATGGATAACAGATTGCTTAAAAAATATGCTAATGTATATAGTGCTTGCAAACTGCAACTGAGAGTATATGTCTTTAATAACTCCTTAAGCACTTTAAGTATTTTTTTCCAGTTGAAGTGTTTGGAAGCAAATAGTTTAAGGAACCAAATCTGTCCCCACTTCCTCTCACCCAACTCTTTCCCCATGGCTATTCTACCTAATGTAGGCTGTGCATCCAAGCATAATTTCAATTGTCATATATGAAAAAGTCATTAAAAATTAAAAATTAAGAGGACACTGTTGTCCACGGATCTTGCTGCTTTTTTTTTTGTTGTTTTGGTGTGGTTTGTTTTTTTTTTTGTTGTTGTTTGTTTGTTTTGGGTTTTTTTTGTTTTTGTTTTGTGTGGATAAATCCTGGTCCATTTTTCTATGGTAATAAGAAATCATGGAACCAGTTATGAAGGTAATCCAAACAAGGTGTGCAAAAACTTAATCCCACCAGAGTTAATGTCTATGAGAAGGGCACTTTGGATAATATCTTTTGTATGCTGTCTATGGTTACGCACAAATGCAGATCTACGCACAGTCTTGCACTCATTCCAGCATTCTGGCCACCACTGCCAAGAAAATAAAGGAGATTAATCCTTTTTAAATACAAAAATAAGATTGTGAGCATTCAGATTTTGTCTGGAACAGTGCACCAGTGTCAATTTTGTCATTCCTAAATCTAGATAGGAACCTAGTCCTGTCAAACTTCCACAATGGGTTAAGGCCACAAAAGCACACACCCCTCCCGCAACTTGTTGTGGGGCTTTGTGTGGAAAGGAGGCCCAAGATCATAACCTAGAAGGGAACTCTTGGTCTTCAGTCTGGATAGGCAGGACGCTGGGGCTGACCATGAAAGACAGCGTCTGTCTTTCAGCCCATGTGTAGGCAGTTTGTGTGCTGCCCACAGGCTGTTCTTTCCTGCATGGGATGTGTTAGATGGCCAGCCTGCCTGTGGTGTACCCTCGCTTCTATGGGGGTTTCTTTCATCTTCTCATTCTTAGTAATCAAGGATTAAACGTCTTTGAGAAAAAATAAGGTCAGACGAAAGTGCCTTTTTATGGCTGTACTTCTCAGTTGTGCGAAACCTTAAATCAAGCATCTGACTTGACATGAGAGCTCAGTGCCACTAAAATTAACATGTGAGAAATGTATTCATGTTTCCTAAGCAGTTAAGAGTGGAGTTGTAATTTCTTTCCATTTAGATTTAGGTCAAAAATGTCAGTACCTATCAAAGAGGTGCAAAAAGAAAAAAAAAAAGAAAAAGCCCTACACTACAGAGTTTGTGAATACTTCCAGGGAGACCGTGACTATCAGTCTTAAGCAGGAGAGAATTTCTGCCATCCACCTATATGAACACATGTCATGGAAAAAACTTCTTTAGAAAAAGTCAGTAGAGAGAAAATGCAGAGGTAAAATTGACTATCCAACCAGAATTTGAATATAATTTAATATTTCATCCTTTTGTCTTTCCTGAAAGGAATCTGTTAAATTCCTTCATTCCAGACAATGGAATAAAAGCAGGTTTTCGCCTTAGGTGATTATCGGAATCTTCACAAAAAGCTCCGCAGATGGACATGAGTGTACCTGGGGATCTTTAATCAGATTGAATGGATATTTTCCTCTTACTAATTAAAGCTTGGAAGTTTGGTGTGAAACAAATTAGCAAAACCTGGTTGTTCCATGAAATGATAATATGGTACTTTATTAGCACATCTCTATCTAATTGAAACCCAGTATATCACATATCATAATGGTTCTCTAGAAAAGCTTACTGAAGAAGAATAGCCTTTTAAGGACTGTTAAGCATTATATTTAATTTAGGAGGTAGAATTTCATGCTGATACTACAGAAAGCCACCTGTTTTGCATGGATCTTTATATTTCATACAATGCTAAAAATTCCATTTAATTATTTTTACTTTGTGGTTATGTTACACACAGATTTTTCAGGAGAGAGAGGGATTTCAAGGCAGCTGTAATCCCTTCTCACACTGCTATTGGCAGCAAAGGCAAATGCCAAATGTTTTGGGAGTGTCTCCACTACATGTCAGGAGCAACTGCTATGAAGCTGGATGTTTGGTGCTGACATTCAGTTTCTATTTTTTTCAAATGTTTCTCTACATAAATGTTTAGAGTAATGTATGTAACATATCTGAACCCATATGTGAGACAACTTGGCTTACATGAGCCTCTTTGCTTTTTCCCTGGTCCTTTTTTTTGCCATTATCACGTACAGCAAGTGTTAGCTTTAGGCAATAGTTTCATTTGAGAAATATAAGCATCAGGATGAAATAGACAGAAGGCATTTTTTGTTTTAACGTTAAAATGAGCTCTTCCTTAAAGGTCTGTGTGAATTTAAATCCACCCAGAAGGACAGATGTATCTTAAAATCAATTCAGATGACCACTGGGTTATTTAATTCATATCATGCTATACTAATGTTAAGATCAACCAAACCCAGACTTCTTGTATTTTGTCAGTACTATTATGAAACCTTTTCTGCCCTTGATTCTGCATGTTTTAGTATATGAACTTCCTTAATACTACAAAGTACATAGCAACTTTTTGGTTTTACCACTGTCATGTTATTGGAGACCCAGGTCAGCAGTTTCACAGCAAAGACAGTTGCTTGGTGCTGTTTGTCTTCTGCTTGCCTTTCTTCTCACTTTTTCTGCTTGTTTTGCTACAACCTTGCATTTTTTACATTTCCCATTGACAAGGAGCAGGAATCCAAAGGTGCGGAATTCTGTTGTGCAAGAAGGTACACTGACCTCCTGAATGACAAAAACCTTCTGTTACGCTTAAACCTGGTTCAAGCACTTTCTGAAATACAGATAAGTTTAACAGGGGCAGGCAAGGTTTTTCCATACCTTTTTAATTTATAGAAAATCTCAATTACTTTGATTTTCAGGATGAAAACAAAAAAATTAACTAACGTGTATGTCGTTCCATTCTTCTGGGTTACTCAGTTTCTCTACATAAGAAATGGATCATTTGATGTCATCGTCTCAATAATAGGTGGGTTTGTATGCAGAATGAGTGCTTTATAGATGGGTTTGCTAAACTGGGCCCTAGCCTGGCTCCTATTCTTCCAACCTCATATTTTCTCTTTGCTTTATCCTTTCTTGTCTTTCTTCTTTCATTCCATAGTATGTTTCAAACACTCCAGCTATTTCTACATTCTGTCACCTTGGCTCATGAAGGACTGCCTACTTGTAACACAGGCTAGTCAGCCTTATTTTAATGCATGTTATGATACTGAATAGTTTGTTTGTCTTTGCACATATTTGAAAATAGATAATACATGAAATCACCTTGTTATTTTTAAGTACAATGTAATCTTGTGCAAGTTTACTGAATTGACACCACCCAAATACATCAACCCTTAAAAAAATCAGTTAAGGCCCTTATGTAGCAGAAGCAGTTGAATGGAGATTTATCTTAAATCTGTGGGTTGTCCTTATGACATTAGTGAAACCACATAAAGGTACATGGAAAATATTCTTAAATGATTTTCAAGAATCAAGTCTTAAGAGGGTTATCTTGTAAAAAAAAAAAATAATAATCTGTTCTTGTGTAAGGTATGTAGCTGCCATACTATCAACAAGGACTGAATTGCAGGGACCAGCGTATTGTGTTACACTGGCATTGTTCAAACATACAACTCAAGTGGATGTATGAGATATGTATATGTATCATCATATATATAATATAAAAGCATATAATATATATACATGTAGTATATATAGCATGCTGAGTTATGTATATCAGCATGTAATTTAACCCTGTAAAATCGACTTCATACTTGAACTTTGCTAAAACTTTAAAGATGCGTTGTTTCTTTTAACAGCAAAGTCAGTCTAGGGCAAAATCTGAATACCTGCAATTCTAGTGATCTGTCATTTCTTCATTAAGACTGTAGGAAATACACAGACTTATTGATGCTGTGCAAGTGTTTCCTACCTGATCTGTCATTTGTGTGCAGTTCCTTCTCACCTCTGCACAGATACTTGACATTCAAACTGTGTGAATGTCCTCCTCTGGAGGATTTGGGCATGAAAGTACATAAAGCCCTAAAGTTAAGCAACGATATTCAAACTCCCAAAGACCAGACAGTAGAAGGTAAGCCTAGTTTAGACTTCATTGTGAATTTCAGTGCTGTATGATAAGTTAACATCAGAATGAAATTAGAAAGGACTTTATGACTGCTTGGCATTTTACAATTTTATAATAGTTAATATTCAAAGCAGGAGATTTCCTTTGTCACAGTTTAGTAAGTGGATTATTCCTGTTCATGTGGCAGTCGTCCTCATGTGCCTTTGAAAATTATAAGCATGTTCCTGTATTTCTCTGCTGGGAACACAGAGGTACCATGTGAAATTCTAAGAATTTTAGTAACTCATTGACCATCTTCGGGCATAATCAATGGTGATTCAGAAAGTGATGAATCCTGCGAAGCTCATGAGTAGCATCTAGTGCACTGTTTATTTTGAGTTCCAGAAAAAACAATTGTGACAATACATTCTGAAAGTATATTGCTACCGAAGATGAAAGAGATGAGTGGTAGCAGAGGATCTGAAACTTTAAACAGCAGCTACAAAGTACCATGGCCAAGAAATTACTACTCCTATGAGAATGCGGTAAAGATCTTGACTAGTCCTAATTAAACCTGCAGAGTTCTTTAAGGATGATGAATTTCATATTCTCTTTTACCTCAATCAATTCTTGTGCAACAATTAAAACCAATATAACTTCCTAAGTTGTTGAGTAAGCAATTATACCTCTGCACATATGCAACATGTATATCATTGACATTAAAATACTATTTCCATTTCAAATCCTCAAATTTTCCTGAAGCTTTCAGATTATGGAATCTTCCTAAGCTTCTGTTGTGGAATACACACATTCTCTGGTCAATACTTCCTTTATTGATCACTGCATTATTAGTGAACTGAACAATATATGGCAATTAACAGGGAAATCTCTTTTTGTGTATACGTGGGTTGGTCTTTCAGTTCAATATGTCACCAAGTAAAGGCTTTCGTTCTTTAGTGAAAGAAATTCAGGTCAGTAAACAGAGTGAGTAAATACAGTAAAGTTTACTTCACAAATGCTTAAGGAACAGCTTCAGTAACTCAGCCAGTAGAGGGAACTCTAATACAGTACATGGCAGGTGACCTGGGATTGCAGAATAGAGTAGCATCCCAAATAAAAGACAAGACAAAGTGTAAAATATATTTATGTCATATATCATGTGCAAAGCAAAGTACCTCCCTCATGTGTCCTGTTTATTAGTGAGTTTATACCTGATGGCTTACTTCCTTTCCTTATATCCTGTGCTAACAGTTCACGTGCAACATCAGCCAAATATAAGGGATGAATTGTCAATTACAGTGTCACAGTTCTAATAGTTCATAAGTACAGATCGGTATGGTGGGCCATCTAATTCAAATATGGCCAGTGTAAAATTTTGTAATTTTTTTGGTACATTTTGTAAGATGGCACAATTATGTGACATAATGGCAGAGAGTAGTCTCTCTTAGAATGACTGGCATGTCCTTTGAATGAGAGAGTTTACAACCCTATGGCATAGCAGTCACCAAAAAAATGAATGTTGTATTAAGCTGCCTTTTCTGTGGAAAGTCCTGAAAAGGAACTCACTTTCCTTTTTTCTTCCCTTTTTTTTTTTTTTTGGTTTGTTTTGACCTTTAGTCACCTGAATATACTTTTAGTTGGTTTATCACCGTTTCATTGTTTTTAAGCCTTGATGCCTTCACTCAGTCATCATTCCATCATTTACTGCTTTCCTTTTTTTTGTTGTCCTTAGGGATAAAATGTCGCCACGTAGGTTGATCACTAGATAGGTTTCTTAGAGAAATCGTTTCTTTTTTCCTCTAAAGTGTTAAAAGTCACTGAGTGAATGAAATAGATGCAGCATTTCTCTGTTGCAACTTGAGCTTAAGATCCTTCCTGGGTCTGCCATCATCAAATAGCCTTAGTTCTGCTCCTACGCTGTACTGAGACATTTTGTTATTTTGTGGGTTTCTATAAAAGATAAAGGAACATGTAAAAAATACAAAACCTGATGACATCACTGAAGACTTTTAAAGCTTTTTTATATGTGCACACACGTTGGGGTATTCATAATGAAGATCTCACATGAAAATTGATTGAATAATATGGTTTTAAGGAGTATTTATTCTAGAAAGGATAAATATCCCTTCACATATGACATGTATTTCCAGTGGCAGCATTTCAGACTGCCTGCACAGCTGTGAAACAGAGCAAAAGTCTAACCTAGCATCTGCTGTGGACTGGGCAAGTGCCTAGGCCGTGACTGCTGAAGCACAGGACAGTTGCCTCTGCTCTGCCTATATGCATTTTTAGAATTAAAGTTGCAGAAAGATTGGCATATTAGCTAATCCTCCTTTTCTAGGATGTGCCATACAGAACTGTCTGTCATCTAGAAAAGGTGGTTAATAAAGGAAGCTTCAGTGAACTGGGTTCATTTTGGTTACATACATAGGTAAAGTCGGATCCTTAATGCCATTGAAGTCAATGCAAAGCTACTCTTTAGCATCTGCAGAACCAAGAGGCGAGAATGTGCAGGAGTATTGTGTTCAGTTCTGGTCTCTCCAGTTCAAGAGGAACAGGGAAATACTGGACAGAGTCCAACAGAGAGCTGCAAATATGACGAAGGGACTGAAGCATCTCTCTTATGAGGAAAGGCTGAGAGCCCTGGGGCTGTTTAGCCTGGAAAAGAGAAGACTGACAGGGGATCTTATTAATGTTTGCAAATATCTGCAGGGTGGGTGTCAAGTAGAAGGAGCCAGTCTCTTTTCAGTGGTGCCCTGTGATAGGACAGGAGGTAATGGCAGCAAGGTGAAACACTGGAAGTTCCACCTCAACATGAGGAAAAACTTCTTCACTGAGAGAGTGACAGAGCCTGGAACAGGCTGCCCAGAGAGGTTGTGGAGTCTTCTCTAGAGACTTTGAAGACCTGACTGGATTTGTTCCTGTGTGGCCTGCCCTGGGTGTTCCTGTGCTGGCAGGGGGGTTGGACTCAATGATCTCCAGAGGTCCCTTCCAACGCCTACCATTCTATGATTCTATTCATATATTTTTTGTCAGCAATACTTTGTAATTGCAGTGGAGTTTAACTTTTGAAGAACATTTGAAGCAAATGAAGTATAGATGGGAATTTAGTCATTCTCTTTACTTAGATATTTTTCTGAGTTTGGATGAAGTATATCCTGCTTCCCTAGGTATTAGTCTAAAATGCTAATTCTAAGATGTAGTGCAGTCTGCTAAGCGAAGATGAAGCTATGCATTCCAGAATTCAGTTCAGGGTGTCCTGAGGTTGCCATATTAAATCTTCCAGAAAATAAGGAGGAATGAATTTCATGTTTACCCTTTCCTTCATGGGCATTCAGCATATGTGTTTGCTGAAGATTTGCAGATAGAGAAGTAGGTGAGATTTGCAGCTATGGTAGTAATAACCAAGTTGTTAACTATTCCTGTTAAGTACCTGCTGTTCATAAATTTCCTCTACTTAGTGTTTTGCATTAGCTTCTTGTAGAGTATCCTCCTATTGAATCTATCCTGCACTAGATGTGTTAAATGCATTAAATACTCTTTTAAATGTGTCTACAATCAAGGGAGAGAAATGGATTCCTCAGTGAAGTTGGAGTCCTTCATCAAGAGTTCTGCAGTTGTGTCAGACTCAAAAACATCCCTCAGGCTCCCTGATGCCAGATTTACTTTTTTTTTAATGTATTACATGCTTAGATTATGCATAAAGTGGACAGTCAGAATAGGACCCTTCTTCAGCAAACTTGTGCCATGATATGTTACTCTCAGGTGGGGTTTTCTATTTTCTGGTCATGCAGGATGGCAAAACAGGATAGGTCCTTTGTTTAGAAAAACAGTTTCAAAATAGTAAATTGTAAATGCATATTTATCCACCTAAATAATTGGAAAGCACCAGTCTCGACAGATATCTCCAGATGCTGAAGTACATGTACTAAATGATAATAGTTGTAGAGCCTTGACACAACACGTCTTGTGTGTATTTACTTTTGTTGTTTGTTTCAGGATAATTTTTGCTGATTTTTTTTTTCTTTGTTTTCTGATCTATGTTTAGAGGCAATTAACAAGCACAAAACATTCCCATAGCATCTTTTTGATCAAATAAGCAGGTTTATTCTGCAAGAAAAGGACTTCATCTAGTATTGAATTCACTTCCTCCTCCAAGGTGCTATGTGCTGTCAATTCTAATTGGTATTGACAGGGATAAGAAAGCAGTACATAGTGAGCAGGACGACAGAAAAAAACAGACCAGAAAAGGTATAAGGATTTATTTTCATGAATTGCTCATAAATGGATTGTTCTTTGTGGGAGGAGGGCTGTAATGATGTAAGATTGTGGCCCTTGCATTTTCTAAAGAACATTTTGCTTTTGTTGGCATTTCTGCCAATTGCATAGGAAACTTTTACATTTTTTGTAGTAAACACTTTTCTGTGTATAAAGTGCAAGATAAGTCTGTGCAAATAGATTGCCAGTTTATGTTCTTGTTTTCCTGCTACTGCTGGCATCTAAAATATTTCTTATTTAGCATGTGAGCAATTGGTTTGGATTGTTACTGTGTTACTTTAAATGATGGAATGGATAATAATTTCCTAAAGTAAATGCAGGCCACATCATACAATATTAAAGGAAATGTGTAGAGGGCCACATGTACAAGACAGGAAGGTAATTTGATCTGTGTTAAATTATTTAGAGCACATTTCCATTTAAGTAGGAACTAATGATAAGCAGGTGAAACTTTGTACGTTGATTTATGGATTTGTATTAAAGATTTCACATGGTTGCTTACAGTTCAGCAAGGTTGCGGAGTCTCTCTTGTATATGGAGCATTTTATATTCTGCATGTTGAAACGAGAGTTGGTGTTTATGTTTCCAGTGCAAACGTGTGACAGGACAGATGTAAAAGGACAGGTGTTGTAATAATTTCTACTTTTTGGTTGTTACTTCTGTGATATACTGTGCTAGCAGGAATTACAGATTTCCTTAATGAATATTCTCAGTACATCAATATGCTATATTTGAAGAAAACAGTGAGGTGTTTTTAAAATTATTACTATAGTGAGTTGTTTGGATTGTTACTAATTAATAGATTATACTATACCTAATATGCAGCTGATGCCAATAATACAGCAGCGTGACAGAATCTCATTTATTGGAAAACATGCAGTAGGCTTTTTTAAAGCTGCTACTCTTAACAAGTGATTTGATTTGTCACTGAAGCCAAGACCAAATACAAAGTAATAATCAACATTATAGATTTGTATTAAATATATGTCTATAGATTTGTATTAAATATATGATTACTAACTTGAATAGGATTTGTTTTCTACACTTATATTTGTAAGATAACATTCATTGGATGTTCTGCATTAGAAGATAACTGGCATGCTGGACAGATAGGAGGTCCACGATTCTTTTCTTTCTGAAGTGCAAAATAAGACAGAAGCGAAGTGCCTGTCTGGCATGAGGTATAAACCTTTGTGGTTGTGGGACATAAATGTGACTGAGCTCATTTCCTAATTGAGTAACAGTTTGGCCTGTGGTTTGCTGACCTCACTGAGAGAGTTCAGACTGGTTGTTCCAATCAGTAGCTCACAAGCAGCTCTTGGCATTTGACATCCTTTCCCAGTCATGCTTCACTTCCTTCTGTGAATGTTCTCATCCACAGTTTGACCCAGCAAGATGCACTACAACTGGGAGATAATTTTATAGTGCTTATGATGTCTTGAGCAATATGCCGTCTCAAGTAGAAGATCTGGAATGCATATCTGCTCCCTACAAACCCTTAAATAAATAAAATTGATAGAATCACCATAGCCCCATGGATCAGTGGGTCTAGGACTCTTGCAAGTACCACTGATGCGAATGCAGTAGCATCATGTTCCAGAGGCTCTTGCTGATGTTACATATGTCTTTAACCTTTACTGTAATCTTTTTTATGTGAAACAGAATTATTTTTTTGAATAACGGATGAGAAAGGAATCAGTAATCCTTAACCTTTGCTAACTGGTTCAGCCAAGCAGGACAAGAGATGTACAAATTTCCTATACATAAATAGGAAGAAGAAAGCCAGCATTTGATCAGTGAATTGTGACGGTCAAAAGAATATTTTCAAAAATAGCTATCATCCCATTCACTTTTTCTGCTTGCCAGTGTATTTGTTCCTAAATGTTTGCTTGGTGAAAGATGCTAAATACATAGTGAATTTTCTAGACATGTATATGCAAACTACATAGGGGACACTCATGGCTTGGTGAAAAATAATAATATAATTTTCATTTCTTACCTTAAATTTTTACTATATTCAGCCTTAACATAATGATATAGTACAGTAGATTAATTTCAATCTATTTTGAGACCATTCAGTACCTTTGCAAGATCACATACAGGTAGTGCTGTATACAATATCTCTCTATATATAGAAACTCTTTTATATCCAGTGTGTGTTAGTCTGGCCAAATCTTTAACACAGAACAAGATTCCTCTCACCTACCTTTGTACATTTAAAATGCAAATTTTACACTTGAACTAGTTGCTAGACTCCCGTTGTAGCCCTCAGAGAGAAATGGATGTTGAAAACATGAGTCATCTCATCCTATTAACCACACAGGGAGTCTGGATAACTAGCTGAAATACCTACAAAGATGATTAATTAAGCCAAATCTCACTCACATCCATTAGATAACTGGCCAAGACCCCAGAAGAGCAAAACTGGAAGTTGAAGTAGTATTTCCCCATTCCTAGGTCTGTCCCCTGAACACTAAAGCACCCTGTCCATTCACGACCTGGATTAAATTCTTATCTCCTGATTTTAATACCTGTCACAGTACAGACATCAATTATAGACTAAATTCATCCTACTGAACTTCCAACACTTATGATGTGGCCACCACTACAAGCACTAGTCATTTTAGGCTCTGCTTATTAAAAATGTATTGCAGAAATATTTATTCAATAATCAATGGAGATAAGAGGATTATCTCAAAGGTGAACGTTGGCATAGTCTCATTGAAAAATAGTGTGAGCTTTTTTAACCATGAGAAGTTCACGATGAATGAAACTGAGAAGCCAGGTATTTGAGAAAAATAAACAAACAAACAAAAAGCAAACCTATTCAAAATTTCCAAAATACAAAAACCAAACAAAGAAACCCCGCCCCAAAAAAAAAAAAAACAAAAAAAACCAG
>JANHGN010019189.1:0-66170 GCA_024605025.1 Megaceryle maxima | reverse complement strand
TTCTGCTGCTCGCCCCCCCCCCCTCCGCTTTTTTTTTTTTTCCGTGCTCTAGGCATTAGTATAATGAAGGAGAAGGCAATTATTCTTATTTAATTTACATTCTTTAAGGCAGATGCTGTTGGTGTGTGTGGGACAGGAAAAGGCTGGTCAGTGTGGCAATGTGTGAGTGACTAAGGCTGGACTGAGGACTAATCTTTTATTTATTTAGGCAAAGAGAAGAATGTGCTCCCTGCCTTCCCTCTGCAAGATTATCCTCACCTGCCATGCCCTCCCTTGTTGCCTCTTTATGAGCAGTGATTCATAGGCTCACCAAGAACATAGCAGCTGCAGAGCACCCCGCTTCCAGAAATGGTGACGACAGCTGTGATGCCGCTCCACCACCAGCTGAGAGATGCTCCCATAACTGTCCAGAGCAATCACTCAATGACAGGAGAGATCTGTGCCAGGGACTTTCTTGTGCTATACAAAAAAAAAAATAGCCAAACTAGAAGAGCTAGGTTGGCCTGACCTGTCCCTGTGCAACGGGGAGTAAAGTCTTGTCCCCCACTGCACTACACACAATATTTCCTCCTATTCTGGCTCATTTCACCATGACAGAGCGTGGTTCTGCCCCTTGTTTTCCCTGTAGGGTGGCTGCACACAGCCTGATGTTTAATGTTTCTTGCAGCGAAGTAGATACAGCTTTTGTCTGGAAGGACTAAAAGAACTGGAGCTGTCTGTGCCACAATTTGTTCCCTGGGTCTTGCTCACTGGGAGAGCTGGTGCCAGCCTTTACTCAGAGCAGTTGATGTCCTACAATCAAGATGTGATTGCACTATTGAGGGTGTTTTCCAAATCAAAAATGTCTCTCCAATAACATAAAATTTTTCATCCCTGCTCATACTGTGATGGCCACTTGGTAGTTCTTGTGCTCCTCTAGCAAATGATCCTTTCTGATAGACAAAGATTCGTTGATTCCTTTGTTTGCCATCTCTTCTGTTTCTTAAAAACTCCCTATATTCCCATCACTGAGAAAACCTTTAACTGCCTTAAGACTGCACAATGGGTTTGAGTCTGATTTGTTGAGGCTTTGAGGCCAGACAACTTTATTAATGGCAGTAGGTTCCTTTTCAGATAAATCCTCCTTTTCAGAGAACATCTTTTCTAAAGAGTTTCACAGCTGATTATGGACACAAATAACTCATCAGAAAAAGTTAGTGATACTCAGTGCTTGGCAAGCCCTGAGTTATTACCCAGTTAATGCTGTGGCACTGTGCTTTTCCAGCTGTGTTGCAGTGGCACGCAGACCTCAGCAGCTGTTGTGGAGCTCATTAAATAGCTGTTGAGCTTCATCTCTGATTTGTCATAAACCTAAAGGTTCCTCTGGGGAAAGAATGTTATCGCCTGCCACAGCCCAGCTACACTAAAGCGATGCTCTGCCACTGTCGTTATCATAGGGATGCTGCTTGTTTGAATTCAATCCCTCTCCCCTTGCCTTCTTATTTTTCCCTTTTTTTAGGGAGAGTTGTGCTCAGATTATTCATAGCCTTATGGTTCTAACTGACTTGTCTGGAAATTGGCTTTGGTGTACACTTTAGGGCTACCTGGCTTCATTTCTTGCTAACCAGATGAGTTAACATTTTAAAAGATGTTTAGCTGCCTAACAATATCAAGAGGCACAGAACAGAGGTCTTTTGTCAAGTGTTCATGTATATTGTCCCTATAGAGAGGAATGGAGCTTCAGGTATAAGATGTGAGATGGACAAAAGCTATGTTTTATGTAGGTTTTTAGTGTTGGCACTTATTTCTCAGTAGGAACAAAATCAGAAAATTTGAAAACTGGAAAGGAAATTCTGAGGGAGGGAAAAGCTTTGTTCACAGAAAAGCTTTGTTTTAAGAAGTTTTTATCTTCAGATGCATAACACAGAACATGCTGAAGCGAAACCTTATTTCAGAATACTTGATGCTTCTAAGTTTTCCATGTCTGATTTTCCCATTTTGCAATTTTCTTCCTTTTTTCTCCATTCAGACACAATTTCAGCAGAACTGAAACAATTTTCCAAATTGTTTTTGCCTCAAGGAAAGCAACTTCAAAGATTTTCTGACCACTTCAGTCTTGGTGCTGCTGAAAACCCAATTTCCGTATTCATATGCTTCCTAGAGACTTAAAAAATCCAGCCCAAGGTCTGGTGCAGGTGTTTTGCAAGTGCAAGAGGTCTCAATTAAGTTTATAATCCTGGTGGCCAGATAACTTAAACTCTCTGTGTTTCACACATTTCTTGATATTATGTGAACAACAGTAAAGTTGTTTTTCTTTTTGGGTTCTATGATTGTCTAGGCCAAGTTTGAGTTACTGCAGTCCCTAATTTCAGAGTCCAGCTTCTTAACTCAGCCAACACCCATTTAGGCTTTTAGTTGGGCAACACCTTGTTCAAGTCACTGCTAAGTGGCCCTTATGTTTGTATGGAAACCTTATCAGAAGAGCCATGGAAGTCACTCCTGGCCACATCCCCATTTGGCTGCCTCTGAGAAACACCTTGAAAACAGTGTGTTTCCTTTTCCAAGCTGCAAAGTAATTCCAAGAGATTTGAAATGATCAGTTCCAGGAACACCCAGGTACAAGTGACAGGTGAAAGTATTTGTGTGTTTTTACAGAGAATTGCTCCTTTCATGACTATGCTTCTTGCAAAACTTGCCAAGTCACCATGATTGGTCTGTGAACATCCCAGGGACTGTGCTCTATAAATATCCTGGATGGATGGAGCAAACAGCACTTAAGTGGTAAGGACTTTTCTGCTGGGCCTGCTTTGTTTGTGCAAGTTGTCACTGTCACTGTTTGTCACAAACAGGCTACAAAAAGTATTTTCAGCTGCTTGAGATAAAATGGACAGAGGTGGAGTGGAGGCTTTGTGTTGGCTCACAACAGTGAGATGCTTTTAGGCCAGAAATGTTTTTCTGCTGCCACCCCTCTGAAGACATTTTTGGCCCAAAGGCTTATGTATAACAGCTTATATATTCAAGAAAAGATACACATGATCTATCTTGTCTCACTATAAGTCCATCACCTAAAATGTTGCTCTGTCTAATGGTGGCTCATATTTGATTTGCATCCAGTATTATTTTAAGGCTGCAAAACCAGCGAGCCAGGATAGATGTCTGTCTCAGTGCTGTCCTCTGCCTGTTATTATCTAAGTTTGTATTAATGATGAGATATCCTGTAGTGTTAGTCAATTTAAATATCGAAAACAAATGTTCTCTTATTTCTCTGCCTTGGGGCTAGGAGTGATTCTTTCAGCCTCTTCAATCTGTATGAATGGATGTCTCTCTTTTGCAGTGAGCCCAACATATGAACTCAGTTTGCAAATTCATCTGAGAAATGCCAAAGTCGGCACCTAGTTCAGCAAGTACCTGTACTGATAATGTATCCAACAGTCTAATTACTACTTTGCCTTGGAATGCCAGTTTTTTAGACTCAGTGACTTGTGTCAATGTCCTTCTGTCTCTTTAGTGTTTACAGTTTGATGTTTCAGTGTCACCAGGATACATTATTATGACCCTGGGATGCAAACAGCCCATCACTGAGGGTTTTTTTTTTTAGTAACTTGGCAACGTTATCTAAAGCAAAGCAGAGTCTTGAAATTGGGACATACTGCAATACACAGGGACAATGAAAAGTATTTGCAGTACAGGGTATTTGTTGCACATTTGAAATCTCTGTTACATCAAGCAGAAAAGGAGTGGCTGAAGCAAAAAGTAGGTTTTTTGCTGATTACTGTTTCTGATAAAATTAGCATTTGCAAAAAATACACTTAGAAATAGTATAAGAGTTTCACACAATAACCTTAACAATGTTTATAGTGCTGTTTATATATACGTGTTTAGGGAAATATAAAACTGTAGATCATTGACCTGATAATACTGTCAGTTTCAGAGCTATTTAGGTGTGTCAGCTGAATGAATGTTTAGAATCAGTGCAGCACATTTAGTAAAAATTTGCATGAAAATCATATTGATTTAAGGTGCAGATGAAGCATTTCAATGCAGAATAGAGGGGCTGATGGATTTTTCTGTATTCTCATCCAGGAACAGGCAGAATTTGCCCAAGGGACACTTTGTAGTCCTAATGTGAGATGGCACGAGGCAGTAGGAAGATTGCATCCAAGGTGTAGCGAAAGACACTACGCTGCAGCTCCTGGATCTGTCCCATATACCCCAGTGAGGCAGCTTGTGATGGACTCCTCATTTCTAGCCTTTGACATGAGGGACAGCTGCTTCCATGATTACAAGCAGAGGTAGAAGCAGATGCTACTGTTATGCTGCTTTTGACATGAGTCTAGTGAGGAGTCCCCAGTACTTTTTGGCTGCTGCATGCTGATTTCAGCTTTTGGTGGCTGCAGAGTTGGGATACCTCAGCAGTAGAAGGCTCAGCCTCTCCAGAGCATTGGGTGAAGGGAGAACCTACATCTTGAGTGAGTGGCCAGTGGAGAAGGTGGAAGGAAAAGAAAAAAAAGCTTAGAACACGTTGCTATGAGTTATGGAAGAATAACAGGAATTTTTCAAAACTGATACTCAGCGTGGTGATGTGCCATTTACAATGAAGTGACTCAATATATCCAGATCATTTTGAACACTTTGTTTCTTCAAGCCAATGTCAAGATCTTTCTGTATCCTGCAATCTGGAGCTCATTAAGGGCATGACGCATGAAAAAGTGTTTGCCTTTTAATAATGTAATACTGAGGAAAACAAGTTCTTAACCCCATTTTCTGTTGGACACCTTCTGCATTCCAAATTCAATCAATTTTTTATATATGTGCTTGAATATTTGTACATATGTCTCACTGTGTTTGTGTGTGGATTTCAAAGTCACACTCTGTGCAAAAAATCTCCCCTAGTCACCAATCCTTGATTGAAGGCAGAACAACAAAATACATAAAGCACAGTTCTTCATCCACCCGTCATGGTCTGAGAGATGGAAATGCTCCCTTACTGCCAATGTTACCCACAGATATTTCTCCAGAGGGAGATATTGGAGGATGCAGTGCATTTAGGAGTTTGTTGTTGTCTGCTTCAAAGTGAGAAGAGAATCAATAATTTGTTAGGCTGTGAGTTGATGGCTTGTCTGAGCGCCAGCTCAGGTGCCCGCCAGAATAAGCTGCCAAAGTGACTGAGGGAGCAAAGCGGGATGTAAATTCCACAAGTCATTTTCCTGAAGCTCTTATGTGGGAAACCTTTAGAAGCCTCTCAGTAAGGACAAAATCTTTCCAGGCTTAATTCGTGTTTGAGAAAAATTCCTTCTGAGGTCAGTGGACCTAATCCTGAGTCTTATCACTTGTTTACCTTGATGGGATTTGGGGGTGTATGGGGGTGGAACAGAGGGATGGAGAGTCTAGGGACAGGGTGTGCTGAAAATGCTTTCCTGGGAGGCTGGAAGAAGCCTGCCAGCTTTAGGCTCTGCACAAGTGGGTGCATATATGAAAGGAAGGCTTGTTTAAATGAAAACAAACTTTGCTTTCCACTTTCTCAGCAGTGGTAGAAAAAGCAGGTGAGGATTCCTTTTCTTTATAGAGGCTCTTTGGTGCCTGGGGGTGGCCCAGCCCCGTCTGTACAGCTCACACTTCCACATATGTGTCTCAGATGTGGTTTGCATCTAAGACCTTCTTTCTTTTGTGTCTTGAAGGAAAGAAAGGACCCCAGCTGGCAACCTCCTCTTGTCTTTTTAATTGTAAAGTCCATTAAAATGTTAAGTAGCATCAAATATAGAAGCAGATGAAAGCTGGGATGTTGGTTTCTGTTATCCTCAAGCTGAGGAACAAGCTCTGGGTTTGCTGTGTGGCTCTGAGGAAGGAACCTTGCAGGGGTCTTTGGAGCAAGTCCTGGCTCTCTTTGCCCCATGTGCTGTCATAGTGAAACCCTGTAAATGACCCCTCATCCCTACGTTGCAAATTACAGCATGCCAACAGTATCCTCAGCGGAGATTTCTTCTGCCTGTCATTTTTCCCTTCCTCTTTCTTCCTGCAAGTTGAAAAGTATCTCCTTTATAATGGACTCAGCCTTTATTAGCCAAGGATCACACCTCTTTATTAACCTTCCAATAAGGCTACAACAGCTGAGTGAAACACCATTCAGTGGGGCATATGGTATCATAAAAGTCACTGCTCGTGTCACACAGCTGTGTACAGTGCAGGAAATGGAGCTGCTGCTTTTTACTTCTTCTTTGATTTGAGACTTTTGCTTTTTAGTAAAGAGATGGAAATCATTCTTCTCCTCTCTTCTGCTTTCTGGTGAATGACTTATAAATGGCCTGTATAAAATTGGCTCTAGAAAATATAATCAGAAAAATATATAGGCTGTTGCATTATTTTTATGAATCCCAGGTTGTGATACAGGGGACATTCTATGGTAAAGTTTCATTAAAAGTAAAGGAGGAACACTAAAAGGCTCTGTTGCTGATCCAGGAAAAGTAAAACTTCATCAAGCCAAGTAACACTGGCCCATCTTGTACTTTATTCCCTGCTGTTTATCTAAAGCACATTTCTTACATTCAATAGATTTCTACTTCTGCCAGTTCATATCTCCATGAGTTTAAGAGCTTTTGACTAATTAAGAGCAGAGAGATTTTCATCATGCTGCCACAGCTCCACTGAAAGAATAATTTCAGAGTGTTTTGCTCTCTGAGGGCACACAAGGCCAAGATTATAAATAAGTGTCTGTGTGCATGTACATATATATATTTAGATGTTCAGATTATATTTATGTCCCTAAACATATTTGTTTTTAAAAAAGCCTCAGAAATCAGCACCTTCAGACAGCAGAATGTACGTACCATAATGCAGTCTTCTAGGTGGGTCTCCGGTTGTGCTATAAGCTTTTTGCAAATTAATCATGGAAGAAATTTAAGAGGTTTGATCCTAGGGGTGAAGAAGTGTGTGTGTTTGTGTGAGTGCTTGTGCACACATGCAGAAAGCAACAGTGAGGGATGCCCACACTTAAAGTGGTTGGACAAGTTTTACTACTCTGTCCATCAATGCTGATTTGAAATATGTCAGGTTGACCTTATTAAGGTAGCTCAGAAATGTCTTTCCAAAATGGCTTTTGGATCCTGGTACCTACAGTCATTTACTTCTTTGATTTACATCAAAATCTGCACCCCTCAGCATTTGCTGCATTTGTTCACACAGATGCATTGAGAAATGGGTCGTTACCGAATGGTTTTCTGTAACAAAAGGTCCAGATCCAGAAAGACTTACAGGAAAAGATCACAACCAAAGACAATGACTGTGTCAAATTATGTGTGAACAGTAGGAAGGTGGTACATATATGAAAAAATACAGCTGAGTTAACAAAAATAGACAAATGAAGGGAGAGGTACTTCAACTGAAACTCGTAACTGGATTAACCTTACTGGTGTTGGAAAGTTTCTGTCTCCACAATAAATCCTGTCCACCAAAGTTCAAGATTCATTAGGGTTCTTAACTTCAGCCACATTTGGCAGCATAATCCAACATAATCTCACATCACTGTGAAACTGGTTGCCAACTCTTACAAGGCTTGGGGCATCACTGAGACTTCATGGATTTTTATTCCATCTATAGATGTTTGCAGTTCCACAAGGGGAGAGTCTGCTCTAAACCAGAGCCTTCAGCAAGTGCATCCTGAGTATGAGTGATGCAAAATGAAAGCAGTCAGGCAAAGAAGGATTTGTTGATGGAAGTAACAAAACACCTCTCATTTTAGTGTGGTGTGTTTGAAAAGAACAAAATCATTTATAACGCCTGAAGGTGGAAAACCAGCTTTGTCAGGAGAAGAGAATTTACAAATGCATTACTGTGCTGCTGCTAAGATCACACCTGTAGTATCATGCACCAAGACCATGCTCTTAACTTTAGAAACCAGTCTCCAAAGGAAGACTGCAACATTAAAGAGGTATGAGAGCGGGAATGAATTTAGCCATTTTCATTTAAAGAAATATTTAATGGCAGGGTGATCATCTTAAGGGTCATTTAATACCAGGAAAAGGAAATGACACATAACACAAGTAGTAACACAAAGAACAATGGATTCAATTTAATAAAGGGCAAATTCAAATTGGAAATGAGGCTAAACTTTTAGATGGTTAAGGGCAGGCAGGAAGGGAAATCATTTGCTTAATGAGGTAGTTATGACAAACTAGGTAGAAATAGTCTGGTTTCTGAATACAGTGAGTGTGGAGTTGAATCTTTCCTGCCTAATATGGTGGGTTTGATCAGGGAGTCCAGGGGCGTTTTGTCAGCCATGTCCATCATGACCATTAATTGCATTAATAATTCACTGAATATTTGCATAGAGGCACTATAACAGCATCGGTACATGTTGAGAAGTCCTCTTTCATTTCTGACAGTGAAGAAAGGAATTAGATTTTTTTTTTTTGTGGTTTCACAGTAAGAAATAAAACGTTGTGTGCTGTGGCTGTACAAGCTGAGATTTATAGTCTGAAAGGGGATCTAAAGCCTCACAGTGTTTGTCTGGTCAGAACCCTGTTACAGAAAGGCTGGTGGGGATTCTTCCTAGGGTTGAGAAGGCCTTGGGTGCTTCACTCTCACTTTGTTGCAGACAGCTGGACATCCCAGAGGTATCTGCTCAAAATCCTACTCTTCTATTCCACTGTTTCCTAGAAGCAGAGCTGTCCTCATGGCTCTTAGTAATGCAACGGTTGATCTTAATTAACCACCTACAGATCTCGCTGCTCCAAATGGGCCCTTAATCTCCTGCCTGCAACAGCACTTTTCAGGAACATGACTGAAAATAGCCTCATATCTGTGTTGCCACGAAGGCTTTATGAAAAAGAGACTATGAATGCATATTGCCAGAACCTTAGGTCTGAGTAAAAGTGGACCAAATGTATTTCCAGTGTAAACCTACTGGAATTAGTGATAGAACTGATGCTGATATTTAAGTCATTGATTCTAATATGATGAAGACAAGTGATTAACAAAAATGATTCTCTTTTTGTGGCATAGACCTACAAAGGATATTTCTTGCTTTATTTTAAATGTATTGATGAGCACAAAGTACCTAATTAATGAGGTTTTGTAGGGATCCCAGTTAACAGCTACTGATCACCAACTGGTGGGTTTTGCAATGTCTGAAAATGAAATTATAGCATTCAGTGCATGGCTCATATTGTCAACACAGCTGATGATTACTGTGCTTAAGCAACAGGATTTTCATAAGGATTTGAGCTGCTCAAAAATTAATGCAGTTTTTCTAGGACCTTGATGAAGATTAGGAAGCGAATGTAAACCTGTGATCTCATGTCATTTGGAAAGCTAATGGAATAATCTGATGGGCAGAGCTCACTTAGATCTCTAACTGTACACTGAAAAGTAAAAAAATCTTAAGGCACCAATCTCTGCCAGTAGCAGTGGAAGTGGAGAAGATGGTAGATTTTATTCCATAGTTATCTGAGATAAAAATGGGTGGTGTCCCAAAGAGAAATAAAGCAGGGTTGCTTTTTCCGAGGAAAATAGGTTAGCCTATATACTAGCATTGGTTGTTACATGTTACTATGGATGTGTATGTTGGAATCATAGAATCGTTAGGGTTGGAAAGGGCCTCCAGGATCATCAGATCCAACCTTCATCCTAACATCTACCTATCCATTAGACCATAGCCTCAAGTACTACATCTATTCATTTTTTAAACACCTCCAGGGATGATGACTCCACTACCTCCCTGGGCAGCCTGTTCCAGTACCTAACCACCCTCTCAGTGAAGAATTTCTTCCTAATATCCAATCTAAACCTCCCCTGACGCAACTTGAGGCCATTTCCTCTTGTTTTATCATTAGTAATCTGGGAGAAGAGACCAACACCAGCCTCACTACAACCTCCTTGTAGGTAGTTGTAGAGAGCACTAAGGTCTCCTCTCAGTCTCCTCTTCTCTGGACTAAACAACCCCAGTTCCCTCAGCCTCTCCTCATAAGGCATGCTTTCCAGACCCCTCACCAGCTTTGCTGCCCTTCTCTGGACCCGCTCCAGCACCTCAATGTCCTCCTTGTGCTGTGGTGCCCAAAACTGGACACAGTACGGAAGCTTGTCGGAAAATGAATTTATTCCTGTAAAAACAATGCTTTTTAAGAAATCTTTCTTTAAGCTTTGAGATTTTCCTTGGAAAAATCGAAAATTATCAGTTTCCAAATGCTAGAAAGTTTCGGATGGAAACCTGGTTTCTGGTCAAATTTTTTTTCCCAGTGCAAACACATAAATGCTTGCAGGAATAGCCATCTTCACTGGTGTGGGCGTCATTTCCTCTACAGTACAAATTATTACATTTTTGCAATCTATTCTATCTCTTGGTTCTGCAGCATCCCTCTCCCTCCCTGGATGTACAGGCTGCCTTAGCTGCTAGCTCCTTACTCCACTTGTGAGATTCTAAGTTTGGCTTCTAACTTTCTGTTCCAGTCATAAGTTTGTAAGGTACTTGGAGGGCTTCTCATCCCAGTTGCTCTCAGATCTTCTCTACTCTTTGCAGATGAGCTGAAAGTTAGTAATAAAGTGTTTGTGAACAGTGAAAGCAATGGCAGCAGTTGCACTGGCTGTAAATGTCAAAGAATGAAGCTGTAAAGGCTGAGGAAAGTAGATGTGAATTATCAAAAGTAAGTGCAAGACATTTTTCTAAAGTAACCCAGCCTTTTTGGCTGGGGTCAGGGAATGACAATCACCAATTTAATCAATCCCTCATATGAGTTGTTGAAGTTGTTGAATGATAACCCATAAAATTTATACTAGTAGAGTTCTTCCAGGGCCCTAGGAGAGGTAATGCTTCTCAGGTGTTTTGTGGGAATATTTTTTGGACCTGTGTAGCACATTACCAGTGTTCATCAACTAATTATGTAGCACTTACTGAATTCATCTCTGTAACTGGGGAGGCTGAGTTGTCAGCAGGAGGTCAGAGAAAATGATCTGTTTCTTCTTGCCCTCGCTTCTCTGAATAAAGGTCCTAGATGTCCCTCTTAATGTCCACAAGCATGTGTGTGTTTGCACTGAGCAAAAGAAGTTATGTGGAGCTGCAGAAAGCCATGTGATCAGCATTAAAACATGCCTTCTTGCAGACAGTCTCTGCATTGTTAAGGTGAAAGCACAGATGTTTCAGAATTTGTTGGGATATTTTGTATAGCTTGGGCAGGCTGGTGGCGTGTGCTGTTAGAAAGCAGAGTTGATTGTGAATGTGATGGTAACTGCAGGTGACTGTTTAAGATGCAGATGCATACATCTCTCTGAGGAGCCAGTAACTTTGCGGCTTGGACATTCGGCTGAGAATTTTAGAGGATCTGGTTAAATGAGATAGCATGGAGATTTAAACTTCAGTCTTTTATGCTGGGCCATTGTGTTGTTCCTTAGGGTGCTGATGCCAGGTGGTCTCATTTTTATCCCTATGTAAAATGGGAGAAGCTTCATGGGATGAGAAATCTCTTTCCTGCATTGTTAAACTAAGGACTTATTTCCAATATCTTCTCTCCTTTAAGTATGTGTCAGCCACCTTATTTCTTTATTAGATACCATGGACTAATTCTTGTCTCTGCTTTGGGTCTGTAGTTGAATGGAGTAGTTCATCACCAAGGGAAAACAAGTCTGTCTTTGTGACTGTTTCTCTTCATTTTATCTCAGCTTGTCGGTGTCTGGCAGACTCTTCATCCTTTACACCATTCCTCCTCAGCTCACTTAAAAGAGTTGTTATTAGCTCTGTATATAGGGCAGGCTGGAGGATTTCATCACATCTCTGAAGTTTCATTCATTCTTTCTTGGGTTTTCTTTGAACTTTATTTTATTTATAGGTGAAAAAGGCTGATTCTGCTCTGAGTCTGGTCTTCGCTTTGTATATTTTTGACTCTTGTAATTACTACTGGAATGAACTGACCTGAAGTGACGCAGTAACTGCGCCTAACATTTCTGTTTGGAAAAGCATTTATGATGTTGGCATGTGTAGTTCATTTTGTTAAGTTTACTTGTAGTGTTTAGAACAATCTAAGGAGATTTATAATTGCTTGTTTTGTAGTACAGCCACAAAGAATTAAGTAAAGGCTTTATAAGTAATCTCTCTTTTCCTTTACTCAAAGAAACACTATCATGTTTTCATATATCAGCTTATTTAGGGTCAAAGTTTGGCTTCTCTCTGTATTTGACAGGCATATGCTGCGTCTCAGAGGAATTTGGCACTTTGATTTTTAAATGTGGTGCCAAACACGTGGAGAGAACAGCGTAGCTTGATCAGAATGGAGCCCATGCAACAATGGGAGGTATATTTTCAGGAAAAATTACTACAAGGAGAGACTATTTAAGAAACCTATTACAATTAAAATTTTAACCAACTTGATACTGAGATGGATAACTTCTAGCTTTAGATATTTGCTAGCTAGGCAGAAAGTCAGAAAATAAAGTGTTTTCTGAGAACAGAGATATGGAGTAAAGATGGCTTAAGTTTAGTACTACACTGAGACTCAGAAAATTGACTTCAGTTCCTTTCCTGGCTGCCTCACAGGATGCTTCTGTAGTTTTGAGGATGATTACAAACTTTTTACCATATGTTTATGCTACATCTAGTGACTTGGAGCCCTCATTTTAGTTGGGCTTCATGAAATTCTAGCCTACCAAATAATATTTACTCATTAGTCTGTACCAGAAAGTAAACAAAATGTGTTTGGAAAACTTAAACTGAGTCACAGTTACGCTGAATAGGGATTCTGTGTCCCAGTCTGTGATGGATGAAAAGTAAGACCTTCAGAGATGATGACTATATCAGACTCGATGCTCAGACCAGGCATGGGATCATTTAAGTTGTTTCAAAAAATATTGTGAGAAGGGAGAAGGGGAGGCGATGCTTACCATGAAGGCTATGAGCTATTTTCCCAAGATCTTAGTCACATAACTCAGGAAAGAGGAAGGACATGACAGAAGTAGAAGGAGCCTTACTCTAAAAAGAACATTATAACATCATTATTGTAACAGCCAAATGCAGACACACTTCTTTTTTAATGAAGAAAAAAAAATGGCTTTTTTTTTTTTTTTTTTTTTTTTAGATAAATCATCCACAAATAAACTTATGAGAAAAATAGGAGGAAGAAGGCCAAAGAGGCATGCCAGAGAAGGAAGTTTGCAGAGTCCAAGGGATTCAGAGAAGACTGCAGTGGGACTGCCTCTGAGAGGGAGCATTTATATCACTGATTCTTGACGGGTGTAACTTCTGGGACTCCAACCTTGGACTGCTGCTGGGACATTTGTCTTGGACTTGGCCTCTGGGCTGGTGAGTTAATGATGGAATGACATATGTCTCCATTGTGCTGAAACATGATGTTTTCAGTTTGCTCAGTATGAGTGGTTTTGGTCTCTGATCATTCTGTTTCTCCTGCTCCAGTGATGAGAGGATGTGTCAAGTAGTTAAGGCACAAAACTGAGAGATGGAAGACTTGGCCTGTGCTTCTGAGGCTGCCACAGCCTATTTGTGATTTGGGACAAGGCAAAGAATGACAGATGTTAGATGAAGGGTTTTCCAAATGGCCCAGAGCTTTAACTCTGCTGTTGGACTCAATGGGGCTTTCTCCCGTGACTCTGTTGAGAACAAGGACCTTCTATTCCAGACTGTGTGTGAAATAGGTGGGTTTCTGTAATCATTTGGATACAAAAAATGTGTCCCCGCTGCAGTGCAGGGAACTGATGCAACTTCTGCCGATGCTGTTTAGTGGGCGGTGGACGCACAGTTGAACTGAAAAGGCAGGTCACAGCCAGTCCCTAGTTATACCAGTTGAAATCCAAAATAATGTTATTGGTGTGTGTACTGGGTTTGTGTGGCAAGGTTTTGGTAGAGGGGGAGGCTAGATGGGTGGCTTCTGTGAGATGCTGGTAGAAGCTTCCCCCATGTCAGATGGCGTCAGGGCTAGTTCTTTCCAAGATGCACTCACTTCTGTCCAAGGCTGAGCCCATCAGTAGTGGTGGTAGTGCCTCCCAGATAACATATTTAAGAGGGAGAAAAAGTTGCTGCACAGCCACAATTACATCTGGAGAGAAGAGTGAGATATGTGAGAGAAACAACTGCGCAGACTCCAAGGCCAGTGCAGAAGTAGAGGGAGAAGGTGCTTCAGGTGCTGGAGTAGAGATTCCCATGCAGCCCATGGTGAAGACCACGGTGAGGCAGGCTGTCCCCTTGCAGCCCATAGAGGGTAATGGTGAAGCAGATATCCACCTGCAATCCACGAAGGAACCCATACTGGAGCTGGTGGATGCCCAAAGGAGGTTGGGATACTGTGAGAAACCTGCACTGGAGCAGGCTTCTGGCAGGACCTGTGGCCCTATGGAAAGAGGACCCCACACTGGAGCAGGTTTGCTGGCAGGAACGGTGAACCTGGGAGGAATCCTCACTGGAGCAGCCTGTGTCTGAAGGACTGCACCCCATGGAAGGGACCCATGCTGAAGCAGTTCATGAAGAACTGTAGTCCATGGGATGGACTGACATTGGAGAAGTTTGTGGAAGACTGGTTCCTGTGGGAGGGACCCCACACTGGAACAGGTGAAGAGTGTGATGATTTCTCCCTCTGAGGGTGAAGGAGTGGCAGAGACAATATGTGACAAACTGACTGTAATCCCCATTTCTCATCCACCTGTGCAACTGGGCAGGAGGACGTATAGAATATCTGGAGTAAAGTTTAGCCCAGGAGGAAGGGAGGGGTAGGGGAAAGGCATTTTAAGATTTAGTTTTATTGTTCATTACCCTACTCTGATTTGATTGGTAATCAATGAAACTAAAATTTACCCAAGTCAAGTCTGTTTTGCCCATGGCTCTCCTGCCCTGATCTCGACCCAGGAGCCTTTTGTGATATTTTCTTCCCCCTGTCCAATTGAGAAGGGGAGTGATAGAGCAGCTTTGGTGGGGACCTGGGTCTGGCCAGGGTCAGCCCACCATAATGTGTTCAGCCAGGGTTCATTGTGGCACAAATATCTACTACTTCAGAATCACTCAGTATAGGTAGATGTGATGCGGTATGGGCAGGGGAAGGGTGAATGGAAATGGATTAGTTTGGCCCTAGAATATATCGCGGACTACGCAAATAGCATTTCAAGGGCTTAGCTGTGTTAATTGTGCCTTTCCACTGTAGCATTACAGGTTGTGCAGTTTGTGCTGTCTGAAACTAGAAAAACTTTCCACTTTGGAAAGGTTGGAGCTTCTGTCTGGAAAACAGGACAGTTTTAAATTCCTAATAGAAAACTAATTCTTTATTTTGACAGAAATATAAAATGTTTCTCTCTGATTTTGTAGAATGGTGGACCCAACACAGAGTTTTCCAGTATAACCAATCTGGTCCCATACTGCTGATTAATTTCCCTTTGAACTGTCCAACAAAGAGATAGGGATCCACACGTAGTCATTCCTAGGGAATTGGCAATATTGGTCCTGCAGGCAGCCCCCAGTCTGGGAGTCCTCTGAAAAAGAAGAGTGAAGGAGGCTGCAGGAATTGCTCAGGGGGTGCCTTCTGCAAAGAACTGTGTTCAGAAAGGTGCTCAGTAAGGCCCAGAAATCCCAGATACGCTGTTCATTTGCAGGTTGGTATGCTAAGCATACATTTGGTCATCTGACAAGGGAAAACAGGACCATATGGCTTAATCCTGCTGCTGAAAAAAACTACGTGGCTAAAGGGACTGAGTGCCACTGTCCCTAGAGAAAAAAGACTGGTTGTGTGCTCCTTATGCTCTGGAGGCTTGCTCAAGCAGGTCCCTCTTGTACCATCATCACTCTAGAGGCAGAGGAGCAGAGGAACTTTCTCTTACTGAGAGGTATTTGACTGCTTGTCAGGGATTCTAGACTCTCTGTGAGTTTGATCTTAAAATCTGCTTGGACTTCCAGTATTTTGGCTTGTGGCATGGCTGCTGCAAGCTTGGTGTTGCTGGCCTGGAGTTGTCAGTGCTGTAAATCATAGACCCTGTAGCTGTTTCTCTGGCATCCTGCAGCATGAACTGGTGGGGAGCTGTGCAGGGTGCTGATGAAGACCAACAAGACACGCTTGGTTGCCTCACACCTCTTTATTGATAGACCTGGCAAAAGCAGAAGACTGGATGTGTCGATGTTGACAAATCAAGCTTTAGTGTCATAAGAGAGTTGTGCTGGAAATTTCCTGAGCAGATCTACTTACTGCATTCTGGTTCTGATTTAGAAACAGTGCAGAGAGTGAACTTTGCTCAATGGGTTTTAGTCTCTGATCTTCCTTTCCCAGAATGGCACGCAGCAACTGTACTCTTTGGAGGAGGAATAGTCAATTTCTTTGATTAAAGATGTTTGCAATTATTTCCTGTCTCCCCTTGAACTCTTTTTATATTTGTATTTTCAATGCTAATGAGAATCATGACTATATGCTAAAAGATTCTCCATCCCTTAAAACTTCTTTTGCAATAGCCAAAGACAAAAATAAAGTAACAAACTAAAGCTCCCTCTGAATCTTTGGCTCATCCAATCACCTAAATTAATCAGTGTTAAAGTATGCAGCTTGGTGTGACCACCCAGGACACTCTGTCTGGCTCCAGGACTTATGTTGGTTTGTCTGGGTATCATAGCATGCATATGGTGTGGGATTATGCTCTGTCCTCAGGTGCCTGCCACGCGTACACTGTGTAAGCAGACTGAATTTGGAATGATGTCAACTACAACAGAATATTATTTCCAAGTAGCTATAGGTTTAATTTAGGCCTTTTAGGATCAAATTTTCATCTCCAGTGTAAATCCACTCAAGGAAAGAGGTAGTTTAGATGCACACTTGTTAAAAGCAGAATCTAGACCTAAATGTTGTCTTCGAGCAGTACCCTGGGCCCTGGCTCTGTGGCCTTCCACTTATATACATGTGCTGTTGGTGACAGACTTAAATTATAACCATATGTGGAATAGGCAAGAATGAAAATAGTGCCTAACTCCACTGTGTTACCAGTAAAAATATCACAAGCTATGGGGACTAGCATTTGGGAGGCACCAGCCCATAAGGTGGGATTCCTCCCTTCCCCTAGCAGTGCCACTGGCTTGCCATACAATCCCTTGCCATACAATCCCTTGCCATACAATCCCTTGCCATACAATCCCTTGCCATACAATCCCTTGCCATACAATCCTTTGCAAATCACCTTCTCTGGAGGTTCCGTTTTGCTTTGTAAAGCAGGAACAATGATTCCTTTCAGCTGCGCCTCCACAGCCCTCATTGAGCGGGGCTCACAAGCACTAATGCAGTCTGCTGGGAGCGGCAGTGCTGAAGCTGCTCTACTGACTGCTTTGTACTAGGAGAAGAATGGATCCTTAAAATATTTAATCAACAATCTCTGGGTATATATCCCCCCACTTCTGCATTAAATACTCTTAGTCATTTAGGGCTCTATTATGTCTTTCCCCCTTTTTGTTTATCTCATGTTATCATCAACAGGAGCTTCACTTTAGACCATGATAAAGCTTTTTAATCATGCTTTTACTGGCTATAGTTATTTGGAATTGTTCTGCATACTTTTTTTTTACTTTTTTTTTTTTTTTTTTTTTAAATAGTGACCCCATTCTCACTTTCTGAACTATCTTGACTTTTCTTAAAGGGAAGCAATAATGAATTTCCATATGGGCTATACCTTGTAAAAAGATTATCTCCATTTATTCTTTTTATAAAGTTTTCAGAAGGGAAGGCACTGTCCCAATGCACAGAAGCAATTTTTCTTTTCAATAGATCCTGTGACTCAAATCTAAACCTTTGCTCTCAGAGGAACACTCTTCAAATGTTTACTTACTGCTTGATTCCTGATAGGCAGTCTGGAAAAAAAGCAGATGAGGTGTTGCTCCTGAAAGTTATACTGCTTTATATTGTTTGAAAGGCAGAGATTGAACTGATTTGTCTAGCAGCTTGCCTTTTCTCAACTTCCTTTGTAGCTCAGGCTTTTATCAACAGTCCAGTAGAAGTATTTTTTATATATACATTAAAAGATCATACAACATTTATATAAAGCTTTTCATCTTGATGGCTCCAAAGTAGTTGACAAATATGTCAAGTAATTTGTCAACTCCTTTTCTCAAAAGTTATCTCTTACTCCCTCACAAAAATGGAGGTATTTCTATGCTGGGTACAATTTGGAGGTATTTCTATGCTGGGTACAATTATTGTTGCTACTAATAGCTTTTTAAAGTAACTGTCAGTTTTGTAATGCATGCATTGCAAAGTTTTAATCTAAGAATTTTAGAAACTTTAAAGGGATTTAATTTAACGTGAAGCCACTCAATGTTCTTGTTCTTGTGAGACTAGGGAGCAACTGGTGCATGAGGCATGCTGAGCAGGAGAGGATTAGCAATGCATTTGTGCTGTGGGTAACTGGGGGTAAAAAAAAAAAAAAAAGATAAGACAACACTGAAGATAAATCAAAGGTCTTAGAAAGATTTTGACAGTCACCTGGTGACAAATTCCTGTTCTGTGACACAGCTGCAACAGATTGTTGTGTATGGGTGGAAACTGCATGAACTGATGGGGTATTCCTGCTCCTCTCTGGTTCTCCCTCACCCACCCCAGGCTTGGAGAGGAGCCTCTGTGCCAAAAACGGGTTGTCTTCCTGGGGCTGGTGATGTGCCTCACAGCAATTTGCCCTTTACCTCACCGGTGACATGATGACTTTCTGTAGCCAGTATTTCCATATGAGTTAACATATGAGCAGTGTTTGCTTCTCTTCTGGAAGTGCTCTGCATTCACACATCCTACATATGCATCTGTAAGGCTTCATCAGAGGATCCTCTTGGCTCCTGGACCTCTCCCTAGTGCAAGTCATTGGCTACCTCATGGGGAAACACGTTGCAAGGTGACTAAGGGTTTTGTGATGGGATCTGTAACATGAGTGTGTTAATGGAGTCAAGTGCTATTTATTGGCTCCAGTGTATTTCACTGCACCCTTGGCGCGTTCATGCTTCCTGTATGAAACTTGGCTGAAGGAGTCAGAACTGCAAGACTTCATCCCAAATTCCATCTGGGATGCGTAACTTGGCTACATGACACTCTCCTCTCTTTGCCCCCCTTAGCAACTTCCCATGTTAAATAGTTTCTCAGGACTCAAAGGGGAAGGGGGAGATGATCTCCAGGCCAATGATTCTGATAAGTAGAAAAAATGCATAAATAAATTAGCCATGATTAATAGTAAGAAACTGGAACTTGTCTCACTTGCCTGGAAGTTGTAGCTTGGTGAAATGACAGTCCTAGCCTTGATGTTGGGGGGTTGGGATGCAGAGAGTAAATACTGGGGGTAGGGATTTATTTTACACATTTTCTTTTCAAATTAAAAAAAAAAAAAAAGTGTGATTTATTTTCTTTTGCTGCAGCCTGCTCCCAATTTTCGGTTTACATTAATAGCTGTGGGAACAGCAGTTCTTATTGCCATATACTTTAGCTATTAACACTGTGTCTGGTTTGACAGTACATCTCTCTCAATTTTTTTTTTATCCCCTCGCGATCATAAAATATGTATAAGCCTTCCTTTTTAATCTCCTTTGGCATGTCCAGCTAGTTAATTTGCGTCTTTCTTTCCTCCTTTAGAATTTGACTTTTCTAATGTCATATACTTAACCAGAAGAAACAAAGAAACAAATCAACTCTCCATTAAAAATTTCCTTTTTTTTTTTTTTTTTTTTAATTACATATTTGTTTGAATTCATCTTTAATAGAATGATTTCTCCAGGAGCCCCTAACAGCTTTCTACCCCAAATGTTGGCTTCATTGATATTTTAATTGCTGTAATAATCATCATTCTGAATAAGAGGTCTTTCCCCTAGCTCACTAAATCCATACCGGCTGAGCAAAGCATGTCTGTGATTTATGTGCAGATAAACAGCTTTGGATTCTATCCAATCACTTCATCAGTTTTAATTCATCTGCCTAATCAGTAGCAAACAAGAGGATTGGTGGTGGGTTGTGTTGTTTTTTTTTTTTTTGTTGTTGTTGTTTTTTTTGTTTGTTTGTTTTGTTTTTACCAGGGTTAGGGTGTTAATACAGGGTTTGGCATGTACCCCAGAATGGCACAGATAGCTCCCCGTTTCTCATCACGTTCGTGTCAAAGTCAGCTCTAACTTTTTCTGAAAGAGTTTAGAAGAAAGGAATGGGATGCCAAGACCTGCCTTTGGGCTGTCCTTTGTATCTAAGGAACCATACCGATATGCAAACTGAACAAGCCTGCTCCTATCTCATGTGTTATAAAGGACATCCCTCAGGTGCCTGAAGACCAGTGGAAAGACTCATAGAGAAGCAGATTTCGTTTCCTCTGTGGTTTAGGAGTTGATTTCTTCAAAAGTATTTTCACAGCAATCATATTACTGCTTGTTGCTGTTTCATAATAGACATAATGACATCAATGGGTTCCAGGAGGCAGAGGTGACTGGTGCCTGGAGGGTGCATAGGGGTAGGAACAGTATAGCCCCCTTATAGCCTATAGGTTGCTGTTATGTGTCAGCTATGTGCACAGTGCTTTATAGCACCTTTATAGGCCAGGGTGGTCCAGATGACCCCAGACTGAGGCCCTTCTAACTTAAGGCTCCTGGCGCCAGTTCCTGACCCTATTTTTTGTCTGTGATAAGCCAAGCAAGTGCCTGTTAAGGTTAAAACATTGAACCATTTACATTGTTATCTATTAGTGTTGTGTGTCCAGAGGTGAAGTTCTCTGAATCTAAGCAGCCTCTGAAGGATTATGGAAAGCAACCCCATTTGGTCATCAGATCTAGGGCAAGCAATACCATCTGTAATAATAAAGCTTGCCTAAAGAGCTTAGCATCGTTTGAGTAGTAAACTGTGGCTGTGTGCCTCTGAACCTTGTCAGTTATCCTGGCTGCCCTTCATTTCGGTGCCTGGCCACTTCCTTTACACTGGGAGACTGCAAGAGATGTTAGTATCTGATCTTCTATATCTTTTGCAATGTCACGGCAGCTCTTCCTGTGTAAGCAAACAGCAGGCTTGGGAAAGCTGTGCTAGGCTGAATGGCCACCACTGGGCTGTTTAGGAGACAGTTAATTGGGAAGCAGAAGACATGGGCATTGTTACTTTTATCTTCTTGGGGGTTTACATCATAACTTGGATGGCACATGCCACCTTTTCTTCCATGTCAGGTTAAAAACTCACAGCTCTGTGTTTCAGTATTACCAAAAAGAAGCCCAACCAGAGCTGCTAAAACTTGTTGGCTCAGCTGTAATTCTTTGCACACACCCATAGCTGTAGGAGCCTTAAATAGAGCTTTGAATCATCATGAAATACAGAGAATTAGGATGGGCTAAAGGGAAGGGCAATAGAACTGGTGGCAGTTTGAGATCAGTTAGCAGTGCAGATGTGTGTGTCCCGAGGGACCTTGGGTGAGGTCCATCCACTGTGATGGGTTTTTTATAGTTTTCAAAAGGGCAGTAATGCCTCCTGCATTAGAATGAGGATGAAGAGAGGATAAAACCCATGATTAAAGACAACTTTCAGATCCTGTGGTAGTTCTGGTAGAGCTGCAGCTCTGCTACAGCAGTCACCAGGCTTTTTATCTGCAAAGCGATGAAGATTTTTCAAAAATGGTTGTGACTATTTTATACTCTCCTTGTTCATGGTCAGAGAAAGGCAGTGTGGTTTGCCCAGGGCTGGGGAGCAGTCAGAGACAAGGTGGCAGTCATGCCCCTGCCAGCAGATCCTACTTAGAAGACCTCAGCTGGTAGGCCTAGAAAAATGGCAGTGTAGCCTTGTGGAGAGCAGAGTTCCCTGCTTTCTCCTTCTCCACAAAGGTTGCAAGCCAGCTATTGCACTAGTCCCAGTTTTCTTGCCTCAGGATGGACAGTTTATTCCCCTACCTCAACAGGAGCTCTGAGTGTCCTGTTCTTCTCAAAATTAATGTGAAATGATCTTCCAGAGTCCTGAAAGATGAAAATTATCCCATCTGTCTGTCTGCATCTTTAATGGAGAGATAGGAAAGGTTTCTTGCTGTAACCTGAGAGGGAACTCAAACATCTGAGAAGTAATTTTAGGAAAAGGATTGGTTTACTGCAGATCAAATGGTGAGTTCAGAGAATCCTCTATTCTCTGGCCATAAGGCAGCTATTATGTTTGGAGAGTTAGGCAGGTTGCAAACCAAAAATCCTTCTGGTGATCAAATACAAAAGTTTGTGCTGACCAACGGCTTACCTTTTAGAAAAGACTACTAGTCCTGGAGGTTTGAGCTAACAGATTTATCTTAGTTTCTTATGACCTGCTATGCTTGGGCTTTGAACTGTCTCCTGGGATATCACCAAAAAAGCAGTTCCACTGTTATCATTTTAAAGAACAAGAGTCATCTGCCAGCAAAGGCTCAGTCTTTTTGTCAGATGCTCTGTCACCACCGGGTTCCCTTGGGTTTCTCACCTTCAGGATTCAGCCATGACAGAGAGCTGCAGAAATCTTCACATCTTCATCCCTTCCCTATGATTTCTTCCACAAGGGAAGACTGGTAGGAGATGGAAGGAAATGTGAGCGTATGCTTGTCAGTCTTAAAATGTTGAAAGAAAGGACTTCAGAGCATTTTCAGGGTTATGGAAATAATGAATGAAGCTTCTTGTGGAAAACAATTGCTTCAGTGCTCTCAACGAATCACGTGACTGGTTCCTCTATTGCTGCAATTTGCCTTTTTGCAGATGTTGCAATATCTATTGTGATGTTTCTGTTACCTTTTTTTTTAATTATTTTTCCTTTTTTTCTCTCTCCCTTCGGGTTTCCTTTCCTTTTCCTCTTTCTCTTTCTGATTCGAAGTATTTAGAAGGCATTGTTCAAGGAAGAATTACCAGAGTGGTGAGAGATCTGCCTCTGGCTAAAGTCTGATAGCCCATCCCTGAGTGCAGCACCTTAACCAGTGGGAGCCCTCTGGCATGATGCAGGGGTTTGGCAGACCAGATTTTAGTTTCCCTGGAAAAAACATTTTGTCTTTTTTGGTATCTCTATTCCTTCCCTATGATGTAGAGTTAACAGTATGTGCTTCTTCTCAGGAGTGCCGTGAGGAAAACCCCATCTGGTTTGTGAATGCTCAGACATTGCTCCAATGGAAGCCATGTAAATAACTAGCTAAATGATTTCAGTGAGACCGTATGTTGAGCATAATAGGTAGCAGGGTCAGAATCTCTTCACAGTGAATCATTTCTTGCTGACTGAGTGGGATTTCTGCTCGCAAGCCATTGTGTAGCAGTGTCCTCTGATTCTTGCTGTCTCTTGTCTTTTCCTTGCCTACACTCTTAGCTCCTTGGCTTCTTGTTAGTAAGCTCTGGGGAGCAGGGACTACTATGGCCAATGTACGCATTGTGCTCAGCACAAAATGTTCAGGCATAAGGTGGATTTTGGGGTGCTGCCATAATATGTAACCTAAGGACAAATTATTAGAAAATAATCTAGAATTTGTTATAAGTTGTTACAATTTTTGCCTCTTGACTTTCATCAGCTTGTGGGGGAATTGGGAGTTTTGGATAAGACAGAAGGGTGAAAATAATGACAATGATCTTTGAAGTGTGGGTTTCTTGAGCATATTTGTTCATTCTGTGCTTTGCTTTGGGATCGGGACCCTTTGTGTTTCATAGAGGGGGTATATGGGCTCACAGCTGGCACACTAGCTGTCTGCCCTGCCCAGCTTGCTGGGAGACCTGAGGTAAATCATGTAGGCTCTGTTCACGTGTCTTCATCTGACTCCAGCTCCTAGATTGACTTGAACAGTTTAAATAGGTCTTTACTAACATGTATCTGACTGCATTTGTGAGTAGTTGAGAGAATGGCGAGTGCATTGAACTCTGGCAGGGGTGAAAGATGAGTCAGGTTGATGGGTTGTGAGGACAGGAATGTCCCCAAGCAGGGCACTGCAGTGAGGAATAAGATGTGTGTTCACAGCCTACATTTCTTACTGGTGCAAATCTCCCACTTGGAAACTGGGACAAGAGCAATTCCTTTTCTTCTCTGTGAGAATGAAGCATTTGGGACTGTGAAAAGTTCAGGCAGGGCTGCATGATTTCTAAATTAGACTGAATGTGTTAAAATATTTTTTGTTTCTGTAAACATTTGCCACTAGCAAATCTGTGGATTTTTGCAGAAAGCAAATATGAAGAAAATTATTTCAGCTGAAGCAAGTTTTGAAGCAAGCTTCAGATGAGCATTAAGGAAAATTTTTACACTGCTTTGTGGTTAAACGTAAATAATATGTTCTTTACATTTTGTTTCCAAAATAATGTCAGAATTGACATTAAATTCTTTTCCTTATCTGATAGAACTTGTAGTTAGAAATATCCACTGAAGACTTTTCTGATGTTTCCACAGGTTGTTAAGGATTTTCCTTGGAACGAGACTTCGAATATGACACTTCAGTAATGCAGAGGCTGTAAGTAAATAATACGTTTGCAACCCTTCTTTAACAGCTGTGTTTACACTCAGAGCTTTGCTAGAATTAATCTTTGCTAGACTCTACCTTACAACAGTCTTGCAAGGAAGTGACTGGAAGATGATGTGGTTCTGAAGTGGATTGTGCCATTTCAGACTTTGCTTTACCAGCTTCTTGTTTCATTTAAGAGCTCAATAATGGTTGCTTAATCTGCAGGAGGAAAGCCCAAGACATCTGTCAGTATTGCAGGAAATGCCACAAGCAGACAAAAATAGAACTACCTCATTAGCCTAGATGAGCAGTGAATAAAATGCAATGATACATTACCAAAAGCTGGCATGCAGTTGGTTCCCAGGCACAGAACAAAGGCCAAGAATCTATTTTGCCTGTGATACCACTAATTAAAAAGGCCTACCGGAAGCTGAATAAATCAACCCGAGGGGCTGCTGACCTGGTCATGTATTTATTGGCCTTTGGTAACTTCATGTCAGAGTTGGGTATCTGAGGAGTCTTCTTGCAGAGGCAAGCTTTTGTGCAATCCCTGGTTTTGAATGCTTGAAAAATAAAATTTCCTTCTCTTCCTCAACTTTTCCCATCTTTTTATAAGGTGAATTAGAGAACTGTTTATTTTGGTTGCTCTTCATTGTTTTTCCTAATCAATTCTCTCAGATCTGCTCAAGCTCCATTTAATTCAGTCACCTACTCAATTTCCAAACCTTTTGTAATAAAAAGAGTGATAATTTTTCCTTTTATTTCAGTTGTAGCTGATGGCTTTTGTCAGGTGTTACTGTATAACTCAGTCATTTGCCATTGGAATTTGTAATTTAATAATAAAGGATGCCATTTTTCTCAAGATCAAAAGAGAAAAAGCCTAAGGAAAATGCATGGTTAAAGGAAGGTAAAGAAAAATAAGGGTGATGGGAACTGTGGTTTCTTCTTAATAGCTGCACACTCTGGTGGCTATATCTGCCTGGCATATAGCAAGCAAAAGAGATACATGGATTTAGGTTTCATGAGTCTTACGATTGCACCTATGCACTCATCTTGCAAAGTCTAGAGGGAAAATCATGAACGTTACTGAAGCTGCTATGACAAGTACCTTTTATCAACTCCACAACACTAAATGGTGTTAGCAACCCTGTACATGAGAAATAGTGTTCACAGTTGCAGTTTGATATCAAGAGACACCAAGAGCTGAAATTCTGTGCTATGTGTGATCCTTGAACCTTTCTGTTCACACACCTTTGTTGCATTGCTGTTACTTCAGTCAAGGGCAGAGGAGAGAGTAGCCACAGCATCAGGCCGCTCTTGATGTGCTTAGGGAATGGCTCAAGGCTTTGCAGCACAGAGATCAACCTGGCCTTAGTAAAAGGTGGCTGTGGCCTGTATACCTGCTCTGTCCCCTGTCTCTGTGTTTGTTTCCACTGCTTCTGCTGCCCCAAAGGAGGGGGTGGTACTGCCCTGGCTTGGCAGGATGAGGGGAAGGCTGTTAATGACTAGCAGTGAGAGCTCTTTTGGTTTCATGCCTTGGGTCATTTGAGACATGCAGTTCTCAGAAAAGCATCTCTGCCAGTTCTGCTGCAAAAGTGAATTTTGCCCCAAGGATGAAGTTTTATTTTGCTCTCAGCCTCTGGAAGGCACTATGGCTTTTTCACACTGCCAAGCAGCTTTGAGCAAGGCCTGAGAGGGAGTTTGAAATCCCCACTGGAAAAGAATTTGTGCTGGGTCACAGCTGGTAATCTTTCCTTGGCTCCTTGACTTCAGAGGGAGATTGCATGGGCAGGTCTGAAATATCAGGCCTCTGAAGAGTCAGCTATGGTTTTATGATAAATTGCTGATAAGTATTGTGGTCTCAACTTGGCAAGGTCTGCAGAACTCAAGATGAAAGGTATCAAAATTACTCATTTGGAAAATGGTAATATTACAGTAAATAATTTGGTCTTTAAAAGACATCAAAACGCTGATTTGCTTATGTCCCTCACAGAACCCTGTTGCTAGTGCCATAGCCACATTTTCTCCAAATCAGATGTTGTGTTGAAACATGCATCTTGGGGGACTTTTAGAACATGTTTTTTAATTGAAGTAGGTACATTAATTGCAAAAGGCTTAAGAAAACAACATTTGGGGGAAAATTTTTAATATGCATTGTGTGGCATTTATCTTGAAGACTTTAGTATTCTCATGAGTGCTACTCCAGATTGAGTAAACAGGTATTTAGAGAGGCTTCAGGTGCTTATATTCAACCTGGGTTTATAAACTTTTCCTGTGGTAAGCACATAATTTCATAAGACAATAAGACAATCAACTGACAAACTGTAGAGCTAATAATCTTTAAAAAAATCCACCCCAGGCACTCTACAGTAAAAGCTATCACTTAATTGCAATAGAGATTTACCTCGGGGTTTGTTAATTGTTAAACACCATGAACTGAAGAACGCCTGCACAAGTGTTGCATTGAAATGGCTTGGTCCTAATTTCTCATCAATTCTGGCTTCCTGCAGTCCTCTTGAACTCAAGTCCCACTCCTGTTTTGCGCAGCTGTACCAGAAAGTTTTGGACAAGGAATATGTGAAGTGAGCCGATCAGACGGCTACAAATCTAGAAAACTCTACTAGCTGACAAATCCCTCCCCCTGCCCTTGGAAAATATCATAGAAGCCTTTTCTCGTATGAGCAATATTGTAAATATTGATTCATCTTTTTTTCATAAACCTATGTTTAAGTCTTGTTCTCCAACCTTTCAACAAGTGCCAGAGGATTACCAAGCATGCACCATATGATTGCTTATGATCCCTGGTTCCTTCTGGTGCACACCAAATAATGTCATCAAAGTCAGTGCCATTTTGCCTGTCGTGTTTGGCCAAATATGAGAGCAGAATTTCTCCCACTGAGTAGCTTAATGTGCTGTATTTGAGATTGACTTTTTAGAGCAGCCAGACTTTGACTGGCCAAAGTGATCGGAGTTTTGTCTCTCTAGGCAGCCTAGGGAACCCAGCTGTAGGAAGTGAAAAGTTTCTGATGAGAACTGAGGCTGAAAGCATTTCTCGGGCTTGATTTAGCACCCAGGAGCTCAGTGCTTTGTGGAATTGGAGCATCCTCAGAAATAAGCAGTGGTACATGCAGACTGCCTCTGTCCTTCCCACAATACTGACTTCCTCTTTCACCTAAAAAGGAGAAAATAAACAATTATGCTTTAGTCCCACTTTTCAGTGGTATTTTGCACAAAATCACTCCTACAGAGCAAAATAACTGGGGGGTTTGAGAATCATGGAAGTGTATAGTAGGTACAAAAATGTTTATATTTGTATGTTCATGATTTACACACACACACACCACACCCCCCCAAAATATCCCTTGTTTTAAGATCCTAAAATGTTTTGAAAGACTTGAATTGTTTTTTTTCTGTTCTGCTTCCAGCACCAAATCACCCATTCTAGTGATTCCACAGAAATTAGGAATTTGGAAAAAAAAGGAACATTGCAGCCACTCATCTCTTAAAGGACATTGAGGTTTTGAATTCAACAGGCTGCAGAAGGACTGGGTGTCATTTAGCTATTAAAGATTTTTGGTTTTGTGATCATTGTGAAGTAGCATCATTAACACAGGCAAATTACCATGCTTCACTGTGCTGTGTCCATGGTACATTAAAGGCCCTTTCCCATTGGTAAAGCTGGGTCTATTCTTCTATAAAATGAAGGGCCCATTGGCAGTTCTTTGGCAAGTGAGACAGAAGGACTAATTAATGAGAAGAGTGGTCTAATAAGAAGGAAGAAGTTGAACATGACAAGTGCAGGGAAAGATAGCAGAAGGCTGATTTATAAATCACTGCATAATTGGGCCAAAATCTGTTTTCACAGGGCCAGAGAAGAAGGGAGCTGCAGGTTTGGGGTAAATGAGTAACATGATTTTTCCGAAGTGCATTTTAGAAAAGTCAAGCACTCTATTCCATTTCTCTTCCCCATACGAAGTGCTCTGCTTTCAGACTAATGGAAACTGGTTTGTGTTGCTTAATTTTCTTCTTTGAAATGGCGGGTTGGCTTTTAGTGAAGAAATTGGACTTACGCTTGAATATGTCTGGATTTTATAAATAGGTTTTTAGTTTAATAAGATGAAACCAATTAACTAGAAAAGTCATTGCCAATGGATTTTGCAAGTACATAAAAATATATTGCTTTTTCTTGAAACATTTTATCACCCTTTTAAATGTTTCTTTTTCTTCTCTTTGCCGCCAGTGACAAAGCACTGTGATGAATTTAGCCCCTCATGCCTTTTCCTGAAGTCATTGATCTCTGGCCCTGACCGTGTGTGTGTATGTGGGGGGTTGTAAGCATGTGCATATCCATCTGTGTATTTCTGTCTTGCTTTACCCCTGGTATTGTTTGGTGCATTTAACTTGTGGCCTGAGGAAAGACAGAGCAGACAAGCTATAAAAAGGTGTTCTTAAAGGGTTACTTAAAGTGGCACAGGACCCAAGGGCTAATGAGCAATCTCTCAAAACCAGGTGTTAATGCAACCACTGAAACATTTGGCACAGCAGAGAGGTTGAGGAAAGCAGTAGCACCTGGTTGTTACTCCATGTGTCTCTGGGAGAAGAAATGTCTCCTGGAAACTCTTCTGAGGTCTCTCATTACGCCAGTTTTGTTTTGCCAGTGAGGAAGGGGACAGGGACACACTGTCCCACAGTGATGTGGAGGTCTGTGGAAATGTCTGCTCTCTGCCTGTCTCTGAACAGTATTGCTCATTTAATCACCTCTAGTGATACTTTACTTACATTCTGTATAATTAAATTGGAGGGAGTTTTTAATATGAGGCCCCACCAGCCTCCTTTACCCCTAAATTTCCATTGACTCTCTGCCTGTGAGTGCTCGGTGACACACAGGATATGGGCGCATGCTGAGGAACTACAGGATTTCTCTTTCCATTACCTCAGCCTTCCCCATTCCCTCATAGCCTTGCCTTCTGCTTAAATTGCAAAGGAGGTTAACTTCTGTGAGCATGTGGGGTGGAAACCCAGGCAGGCATCGCCTTGGGATGACCTGGTTTTCCCTGCTCTGATCAGCTTTGTGTAAACTGAAGCATAAAGAGCCTGATGTGATCCCTAATAACTTCAGTAGTTTGCTTTAGTTATCAGCTGATACGGAGATGACTAAAACATGGTACTTTGGTGTAAAATAGGGTGTCTGTCCAAGTACATGGCGTACAGCACACAAAATTAGCTGTTGCAAACAGACATCTCTGTTCACATCAGCTTTGCCCAATCCTTCAAGAGAACATCCGTATCGTCTGAAAGAATAACAAATATTAAATTTTGGTAATAGGAAAATGCTTTCTCTTCTTCTGGAAGCAGTGAGAGTACCCTCCAGGGCAGTGTCCTTTCTGCATCTCCGCCTCCATTTAGCAGGGTTTCTCACATTTTAAAAATAAGTCTAGATATTTTACCAGCAACCTGACATCATTATTGATGTTCTGCATATTTACCATATAACTGGTGATCTAGTAGAAGGAAATGATCACATGGAAAGCTTTAAAGGACATACCCCTTTCAGTGGGGTGTGAACTTCAACACAAACCAAGAAGTTGCTTCAGTTCCTCCTGGAATTGTGAAACTCTCTCAGTTAGCCACACCAAGTTGTGAATGATGCTGCCCTTTCAAAAAAGCCAGGACAGCCCAGCACCTCCTTCCAGTAGCTGTAGTGTGAGGAGGATGTGCTGGTTTACATTCAGGCTATTCTGCTGCTTATTTAATTCTTTTTATTTGAAATTTGAATTATTTAAATTTTTTTGTTTTGTTTTTATTGAATTTCTAGGCTGTCCCTCATATTAAAATGACATTGTTCCTCCAGGGAAACCTCTCCCCGTTCAAACAAATGGTACCAACACCAAATAGCTGCTTTGTGGTATCCAGTTTTGTCCTGCATTTGTTTTAAAGCTTCCCAGGAACCCTTGGCTACTTCGCACAAACTGGTAAATTGAGGGTAATAATTTTGTCTGGGTTTTGTCACAGAAATTCAATTAAGGAGGATTATGAACACAGTTGTAGGCCTGTTTCATTTACAGTTGCAAATGAAACCCAGGCCACACACTGATCGTTTATATAGGAAGAGAGATGCTGTGTAGTTTGGAGTGGTTGAATTACCTGCATGTTCCATTGTGTGGCTTCACTTATTGCAGAAGGGAGGGGAGGGAGGCTTGCAGAAAGAATAAAGGAGTGACGGAAAGGTGGGAAAGAAATCACCAAGGGAAAAACTGCCCCCACTGCTTTTCCCTAGGAGGCACACTTCCTGTCTACACATAATAAACTCCACGGGGAATTTCTTTCTCCTTAGAAAACATATCCCAAAGGGCAAGAGTGTGTAGCCCTTTATTTATTTATTTATGGCTAACAAAGAGCAATATTCTGTTTTCTTGGCCTTGGTTTTGCTCCAAGTCCCAGAGCCACCAGGGGCAAAACGTATGGTTTCACTTTTTTTCAGCTCTTATTTCTTGGCCATGCAAGCCAACTTTTTTATTCCTTTTTTCTCTTTTCAAGTTTTTCTGCAAGCAGCTGAATTCCCCAGGTAGGAAAGGGGAGGGGAAGGGGAAGGGAGGAGAGGACATTTACCAGATTGGAGCAAAATGATAGCTGCTGCAGAGGCTGGCTCCTGGTGGAAGCAATGTGTTTGGATGTGATGAAAGAAAAAGGGATTTTGTTTATTTTGTGGGATGCCTTTTTTAGTTATAAAGGGCAAACTTGTCTTGATGTCTTCTGATTAAATGTCTATGTTTGTAAAGGAGCAATATATCTCAGTTTAGCTTTGCAACAATAAACTTGGGAATTACTTGCACCACTCTGGAGATACAAGGAGGTCACAGCACTTGGTCATCTCTTCTTCCTTATACAGGCTTTGTCCGACTGCTTTGGGCTCTGTCCTCTAACCCTTTGGCTGGGAAATCCCACACTGATTTCCCTGGGGTGTTGCCTGTCTCAAGACACAGAGGATGTGGCCTCCTATGACTAATAAGGCTTATCTCTCATCTCTAAATTTTATTAATAAGGATTTATCACCGTTTTGCAGGGAAAGGTCCCCAAAGGTGGAAACGCAGCCTCAGTTGAGTGAGGAAAAGGAACAGTCCCAGTCTATTCCCTGTCCCAACTATCTCCTTCTAGTGAGAACTGGAGTGTCTGCTGTGGGACCTGTACCATGCATCACCTTTGATTAAAGCTCTCCTCAAGTATACTCGTTTTCCTCTTGTTTCTTGCTTTCTTCCTGATCCTTCAATTGCAGAAAGGGTTTCACTGTCCTTACTGTGGTTTCAACTACATGCCCAAGAGGCTTACTGGATTCTTCACCAGATAAGGGGAAATAAGCTCTTTTGCTTTTAGCTTTAGATCAGATACTGTTTCCATACATCTCTCTGTATACAGCCTTGACACTGCTGAAGACTGAAAGAGAAGCAGACACCTTATTAACTCTCAAAAACTTCAGCAAAATTCACTGGAAGTGGTGCAGTGAAGTGTGAACGATATCTACTTTTGCTCCACATCCAGGGCAATTCATCTGGTAGTGTGGGGCTGCTACAGTGATTTATATTTCTCAGTTGTTTTGTGGTAGAGTTGTCTTGTGTCAGAACAAACTTGTTGTGAGAGTTTATTGTTGAGACAAAACCTGGATGAAGAAAATTAAAGGCCTTAGTAGAGGATGATCTTGCCTTTTGGGCACCTTTTCTGAAGAACTTGGGCTGATTGAATTCAGTGCCCTCAACAGCTTTTGGTTCAGGTGAATATTACTTTGGAGCTGGTATTATGACTAGGTGGATCAGAGTTTGAATAACCTTGCAAAAGTCAGTGGGTTTATGCTGGCATAAATACAGTGGAGGAGAAAAGAAGGAGGATCAGGATTTTGTGTAACTATCAGATTTTTTTTTTTTTTACAACTGATTGGGACTATCCATCATGATCCAGGTTTGTTGTGTAGTGGAGAAAGGACATAAGCATCTCCAGAGGGTGACTCAGGAGCAGTTCCTGTTCCCACAGGTGACAAGAGCTGACCTTTGGGAGTGCTGATCTCCCCCTGCTGACGCACCAAGCGCCTCACTGCCTAGACTAGCCCAGCTTTCAGGTGAATAAAGTAGGGTGCGATAAATCTCTGCCTATGTTTCAATCACATGTTTTATATTTGGTAAAGCATATAAAAATAGCCTTTTGTTAACATCTTTCAATCTGTAGAAAGCAGAGTTAGATACTTAGCCAGCATAAATGAGCTTAACTTCAATGCTGAAGAGCAGATTCTGATGGAGTAACTTCTGCTTTGCCCCAGTTCAATCAGAGTTAAAACTTCATGGAAAGTTTCTGTGGATTGTTCCAGTAGTACCTATAAGCTTAGTATCTAAACCTTAGCAAAGGGACAAGAAAGAGACTGCACAGTATGTAAGGTACTCATGATTTCATATGAAGCCTTTTGTTTTGCATAAAGTGCTTTTAGATTCATGACATCTGGCAACATTGCCCTCTCAAAGTGCAGCAGAGAAATAATCCTTTCAAATCAGCTCTGATGGATAGTTTTTCACTAGCCTAGTTTAAAAATAATATCTGAGTCTTTCCCTCCCGTGGCTGCTAACTGGTTTAGCACAAACAATGCACAGGCAGTAGCCATTTCAGTCCTTTCCCTGGAACTTGCTGTATATTTTTAATTATTTTCTTCCTCTCTTTCTGTTTTTGTTTTGTTTTGTTTTGACGAGCTTTTTATACACAGAAGGAAAAGTGTGTAGTTGAATCATAAAGCTGAAGTATTGTGAGCCTGTGATGGATGGAGGTCCTTTTCAGCCAAGTAATGACTTTATCTGCTTATAATGGAAGAATTGAAAGAGATGTGGGAAAGTAAGACTGAAACACACTCGGGAGCCTATATTTCAGTAACGAGCAGGAGGCTGACCATTAATATGGGAATTAATAACCCTCCAAAGCCACCTCTCTTGAGCAGCTGCAGTAGGAACTGGCAGTGCAGAATGCACAAACTAATTCTCTTTCAGAGAAGCTAAAATCAAATGTTTATTACAGCTTTACGTACGTACACTCTCATCAGGGGATGTTTTCCTCCCCTTTAGACAAACTCGGAAGAGAAAGAACATTTTAATAGCCTTGCACCACCCATTCTGTGTGCCATATGATTGTACCAATGAGCCATGCCTGGGTTGTCAGTGCTTAGACCCTTCCTGTAAGGTGGAGCCTGGGCTGGTTGCTAGCAATCCCTGTCGTTAGAGGCACTGGAGCAAAATGCTAATGTTGATCAGAAGGGGAAGGTTTGAAATTGTAAGCAAACAGAGAAGATCTATCATGCATTTTCACAGATGATAAAAGGCTGAAAGTAGCAGTCTGCTTATCAAATAACTAGATTTATTGAAATATCCTGTGCTCTAGTTTGCTTTTTATGTTTTCATTTTATTTCCTTTTACTGAAGGTGTCTGGGGTTTTTTCAAACCTACTATTACTGCCACAGCAAACTGGCTAATTTAGATAATTTCTTCTGTTAATGCTTAAAAGAACCATGGGCTGCAGTGTTCTCGCTGACGTAGTGGGACCTCAGTGCAAAGCCAGTCCCTGTCATGAAATCTGAGCTTCCTGGAAGATAAATTATAAAATCAATGTAATAATTTTAAGTTTGTTCCTTCCAAGATGATAATGCTAGTGGAAGTGTGGCTACACATTTCATTTAACATAAGCCTAGTGCCATCAGCTATACATAGAAAGCAGGGTAGGATGGATCATTTTTAATCACTAGAGAGGAATAAAATGCAGGAAAAAAAATGTTGCTAGCATGATAAGACATCCCTGTGCTGAAGGGACTGTTCCTTTAATAGCTCAGCAAGGTACTGCGTTTTGTGGTTTTGTTCCCAGGGGAACAAGCTGCTGCTTTCCTCCTTTTCTGAAAAAGTTTGTAAGTTGAGAAGTGGAATATTAATAATTGAAAATGCAAGTTTCCCTAATGCCATTTGCATAAGGATGTTTCTTGACCCATGGAGGATATTCACTGTTGGAGAAGAGATCAGCAGAGGAACTGTGGAGCCTGATGGATCTAGAAGGCTATCTGGCAATAAACATTCTCAAATGAATCTTAATGTGGTTCCCAAACTGGTGTTCTCTATTTATAGCCTGCCCTTTTCCTGGAGGACCTGAGATACTATCAAGAGAATCAATTCCCCCAGCACTGGGTGTGGTGGCAGTAAGTAGACATTAGCATGGAGAGCTGGATTTTTGAGGAAGGACATCCTCCTACAGAATTTACTTTGTAAAGTGACCTTCACTGCAGAAGTCCCTCTCCAAAGACAATTTAATGGTGAACTGCATGGAGTTCACCTGTCTGCTGCAGCAAGGGCTAAGACTGAGTTGACTCTGCTGATACTTTAACCTATAGTTTCAGGAATTACGGTGTTTTTTTGTTTGGGCTATTGGGGGTTTTGTTTGTTAAGCCAGATTATCATGGTGCAGAGCCATCCTTCCTTTCTGTTTTGAATGCTAGCAGTACTGAAACATCACTCAAAGTGTGCACACTGTTACGATTCCTGACTTTAACTCTTAGCATATTTATAGGCCTCATTTCCATTTTTTGTGGTCTCATTAATGGAACAGCAATAATAAATTGAAATGTTAATGGGGGATCATTTCACCAACAGCGCAAGGTATTAACCAACTTGATAAAGTAGTTGAAAGGAAAATAACTTTTTAGTAGTGTAATTTTTTTAACCATAGCCCCTGGTTGTGTCTTTCCAAACATGTGTAATTGGGGCAGTTTTGAAATTATGAACATCATTTTGTATAGACATTTTAAAAAATCATCTTCCTGAATGCCTTGCATAGAAGATAGACCACCTGCAGAAATTCCTCTTGGGGCAACTGTTCTCGAGGTTGAAGCATCAGCAGACTTTACTGTAATCATGGCAGTCATGATAGAAACCCAGAAGGCACCTTTTGTCTATGTGAGTTAATGACCTTCACTAACATGGCGTGAAGAAGTGGTCCTCCTTGTATGAGGTGGGCAGTTCACATCTTGTCATGAAGTACCTGGAGATAGCATTCAGATATGGTCTCATATTAGGAGTTAAATTCCTCAGCAGACAAAGGGTTTGTACCTTACTGTCACATATTTGTGGAAGGATGCTGAGAAGGCCCTTGGCAGCACTGTATATCACTTTTCCCACTGGTAAAGGGCAGCGCTTTGAGTTATGGAACACAGCAGGATTTTCAGGTTTGGTCAGTTAATATCTATGGAGAGTTAGTATCTTCTGAAGGAGAGTTGATATACATGGAGCAATCTTCAGCTCGAACTAAATAGTACTAGACACTGTCCAGGACCTTTCCCAATGCTGTACTTTGTTGAAGACCTCTGTGCTAGAGTTAGTTACAGCTGTAAGGACAATTCTAGGTGCATGTGTAGAAGTCAAAGGCTACCATTTGTAATAAATTTGCAGAAAGCTTGCATTTTGGCCCCTCGTACAGAATACCTGTTTGAGTCTTTTGTTGCTTAGTTCTAGGAATGTTGTTCCCAATAAGTTTTCATCTCTCTGACCATATGTATTAATGCTTTTTTGACTTTACTTACCCACAAATATAGTAGAAACTTTGAAGTATATTGTCAATTTTTCTCTTCTCTTCTCTTCTCTTCTCTTCTCTTCTCTTCTCTTCTCTTCTCTTCTCTTCTCTTCTCTTCTCTTCTCTTCTTTCTTTTTGTTAAACAATAAATTTAAAAGTACTAGAGTGGGTCAAGAGCTGCATATTTGAATGGGTTGTTTCCTGAAGAGAGCAGAGAATGTCATTTAAATGTGCAATTCCTCATAATCAGGAGGTGACCTAGTGACCTAGAAACTTAATGTAGTCTTGTGAGTACAAGTATGTGCAATTTTTTGAGAAAATAAAAAAAACATTTTCAAATGTGGGATATGTTTGGTCTAATTCTCTCTTCTTTTGGAGATATCCTTAATTTGAAAATTACTTCTATGCAGTATCTTTGTCTTGCTTCTGTGCAGGCGAACTGCATGACTGTGAGCCCACTGAGCTAAGCACAGGATGAGCAAGTATATATGGAAGTGGACAGCAGATAAATGCCAGTGCAGAGGCATTTGAAACAGGCAGGGAAAAAAAAGAAAAAAAGAAATTCTTTCACTTTCTAGTCTTTTCTCTGTCTAGTCTTATTTGCAAATAATCAGAAAAATGCCTGGAATTATTATATTGCATTTTTTCTTGCTTAGGTCTTGATCCAGAATGAATGGGAAGGTTTCCATAATGTGCTTGAGCTTTGGGCTGGGACACCTGATCCTTATTTACTCTTCCTCCATCTCACTGCATCAAATTGCCAAGTGCCTCAGGCAAATAAAGATATTTTCAACAGCCGGCACTACCAACACTACCTGACACTGGCAAAGCAAACTTCAGCTACTGTGGTTGTAATGAGTCTTCAATGTGTAGAGATGAAAACAGTTGCTTTAAGTAACATGATATGGATGTGGATATAATCCAAGCATATGGCATGGCATTATGTGTTCAATAAGGTGTCATTTTTAGATAGACAAGTGACCTTAAAATGCTTATACCAGTTTGCTGCACTGTAATCTTTTAAACTTCTTACTCTCTAGCTTTAGTTCAGTTGTATTTAATTCTCCCCCTGGTTTTTTATATCTTATACAGTGTGTGCAGATTTGGTTTGGGGATGGAGGTGGAGCACAGCTGGTAGAGTGGAGGAGCAGGGAGGGAGCAGATCTTTTGAAATGAGCTAAACTTGTAGCCAAAAAAGATACTGCATTTATAATGTTCCCATTCTTCTCAAAACTTAACAAGAAAAATGATTGTGTGTGTGTGACGTGAATATTCAGCACAGAGCTTTGGTAGCTGACCGCTCTCTTTTCACAGCCATCCAACCGCACACACATTCCTTGGGGATTACCTCACTGCCAGCGCTCCTCAAAGTGTGGGATACGCTGAAGCCGACCAACTGCAAAGCTCCTTTCTGCTCACTGCGGTGCTGATTTTAGGCAATGACCTTTAAAACCACAAACCTACCCTACATCTACCCCCAAAAAGATTTTTTTGTCTGTTCACTAAATGGGAGAGATGCTGGGAGTGTAAATAGGGTAGAGTCTCTAAGTTACGTGTAGAAATTCCTCTCCAAGCTTTCCACTCCTCTTTGGCTCTGAACACTCAATAACTTTCCAGCCAGAGAATGTTTGTCCCTTCCTTCTCTCTCTTTTTTGTGTTCTTCCCTTGTTTTGCATATTCTGACAACACTGTTTACTTCAGCCTGCAGCTCCCATTGCTTTGTGTGCTTTCTCCCCGTTTCACAATTGCACAAATAAATCACTGAGGAAAATTTGCATTTGATGGGAATTTTTAGGTGATATTAAGTTTTATGGGCGGAATATAATGTATGTGAGTTGGCTTAATTAAACTGAATTTTCACTTGTGACACAGAGGTCTTTATCTGCACAAGGCTACTTTTGTCTTTCATCTTTTTTGCTATTAAACATGCCAGTGGATTTGAAAACCCGAGGATGTCAGGTCTGAGAAAGTATCGTCTCTCTTGTAACAAAATATCTGCTTATGCCAAGTGAGCAAATCAGCATCATCACAGAGCTGAACAGTTAATTTATGCCAGGAATTTCTGAATGCCAGACAGTCAGAGTCCGAGGCCCATATGGATTGTAGCACCCTCTAGTTGCTCTGCTTGTAACTTGCCTCTCTCTAGAAGAGAGATGAAGTCTAGTAGAAGAATTTAGAACAAGTGAAAGCTGATTAAAAGTTTGTCTAGAGTTTCTGTGCCCTGATATACTACAAAGGTCACAGGTGGTCTGTGTGTGGAGCCCTGCTGGCTTTGGCTTTGGTGAGCTCAGAGTCTCTCTTACGGCCGCCTCTCCTGCTGTCGCAGCAAAGCTTGCAGATAGGACGCAGCTCACCAGAGATTGCTGGGGCTGTGAACACCCACTGCCTGTTCTGCCACCCGGGCTGAGCTTGTAAAGCCTGTGGAGCAGTGGGGAGTGTATGGGAAATTCATCTTTTCTTTGTTTCAGAGATACAAGGAATGAACCTCCCAATTACCATTTTCACCCTGTTCTTAAATATGTGAATTGAAGGAAATGGCAGAAATACCTTCACCTAATTAGAGCAGGTTTAATGCGTATCACTGATGAGGAACTTGGTCTGTGATATTTATCCTTCCAGGAACAGCAGGAAGGTCTCTTGATTCTCCTGCAGGATCCCCAGATCACACCTCCCAGAGTGCAGGTACTTGGGGGAGGGCTCCATACATGTTCTGACTTTTTGACTGTTTCTCTGGAACGAGACTGGCAAATTATAGCTTGAGATTGTCACAGTCATTAATACTAATACTTCTGGTGCAGCTCCCCAAAGTGCACAAGGCAATGATGGAATTGCTAGCTTCAATGTATTTATTTTTCAGGCCAGAGATTTCCACACTTGCACAACTCCCTTCAATGCCATTTTCCATGCAAAGGGCCTGTGTGCCCCTGAGACTGATACTGCATCTGCTCCTCCGCAAAGACAAAGATAAACTGGTTCATGGTGTGTTGTTATTTCACTTGCTCTTCAGCATAAGAACAAGCAATAAGAATGCATTTAAGATGTTAATGAAATTAATGAAAGCCAGATCTCAGAAACAGCTGAGATTGTTGACTGTCTCAGGCAGATTTGTACTTCATTTTAATTACAGATGAGCCAGAACCAAAACCCTGATTAGAATTGCTCCAGACTTTGGATCCACATCTCTCAGCTTTGCAGTTTGGACCAGTTTCCGATGTTTAATTCTCTTCCCATTTTATTTTTCCTTATGGTTTTAGTCCACGTGATTTAGTATTTTCATTTTGTCTCTGTGAAAGACTGACCTCAACAATGGACGTGAGACCTGCTGCCACCAGTCCCACCAGGGCTGCAGCAGCATAATTTGGTAGCAGGATGTGCTGATAGGCACCAGGGGAGCCTGTACTAGACGTTGGGTTGATAAACATTTCCGTGCCTTCTATGCAGGCAGGTGGCTGCCCCTGCTGATATTCTGCTGGCTCAGTAAAATACAGTCTGTGGGAAGTCCTCCTTCAATTAAATGGCAAACGTCTTTCTTCCTTCTAACCTGAAATGGCCACGACTCTTGACCTGTAGCCCAGCCACAAATCTGACCGATGGTTTGTTACCATGCCTTTGCCCATAAAACCAGAAGACCCCATCGACAGTGCGGTGCTCTCAGTTTGCACATACATCTCCGTTGTAGAATTTATACTTCGATTAAAAAGAAATCCTCTTGGAGACAGTGTATTAATAATGAACAAATTCCTTTTTATGTCTCCTGGATATAAGAGGACCTCAAGCCTCTCCCTGGAGAGAGAGAATGGTCTGAACGGCCTAGTTAGAAACCTCAGAGGCAGCAAACACATGGGAAAGGCTGGTTTATTATCTTTGTTCTTTCATTGCTATACTCAAATCCCAGGAACAGCATTATGTTGGGTCATAGATATTGTGCTGTGCATTTTTAGGGTAGGTTGAGAAAAATACTTGATCATAATGGCTTTAAGAACAGTGATAAAAGAGGGAGAAGAAAAAATAATTTACATTAAATGCTACTGTGCTTCATTTACACAATATAATAAAAAGCAAATTTTGTGATTCAAGTAATGATTGCAGGTTATTAAACTAGGCTTTAAATACTTTATAAATGAAAGGCTTTTAATAAGTGATGAACATGGGTGATAACTTGCTTGAAAATAGACTCTTTCTTAAGTTTGACACATTTGTTCTTCTGCCTACCCACTTCCCTGTTACTTTCCTTGGTCCCTGGTTCACTATCACAAAGATGCTCCAGTGAGACGAAGCGTTAGCTGGGAAACTACATGGGAAAGAACTACCTTCCATGGTTGCCAGGGCCTGGAGAACATGGCACTTTGGGAAGAGGCTGTAACAGCATGGATTGCCACTGATCGGAGCAGGGGTCATGGGGCAGCTAACACAGGTGGGATGCTGTTCCAGAGCCAAATTCATCACCAGATGGTTTCCAGCAACTTGTGTAAGGTATCTCTCCTGTGCCAATTGTTGAAAGTTTAAGCAGAGAGCTCACTGAGACATGCAAGTTGCTCTCCCCAGACAGCCATTCAGTTATAAAATTGGCTGCTGGTGATGCTGGCGGATGTTGGGACTGATGGGCAGAGCTGAGCTGTGCTTCATTAGGGCCTGATTCAGAGCATATTGACATCAGTGGGTGCTTACTGGCTTAAAGGATCTGGCCTGGGCAGTGCTGGGGTGAGAAAATTTGACAGTCATTTTGCTGCTTCTTTATCTTTTCAAGGGTTAGTTCTGACTGTCATCAGATTGGGACCTACTGACCTGGAGGGGTTGTGGCAGAGGAAGAGGCAAAGCTGTGCTGCTGAGTTGTGTGGCAACAGTAGAGTCTTCCTTCTTTCAACTGGTAACAAACTGATGCTGGTGTAAGGGAAACTGTTCCTCCAGGTACTGCCTTTTGATTAGATACATGAGACTTGTAAAATACTTCCTGTAGTGAGGGTGAGTGTATCAGACAGCCCTGCCCAATTGTAGTTTTGGATAACTTAATTTTACCTGCTCAACTTGCCTCCTCATTTCAGTGGAATATTCTGCTGTATTTTGCCTAAATTATTAAAAGATTGATGAGGTTTCCAACCTACAAGTGACTGCATTTCAGTGGTGGATGAATTGATTCTTGTGTGGATATAGTAATCAAGGCATTTTTAAGCATTTTCAGCATGAAAGGCACAATATAAATGTGAAGTATTATTTTGTGCCATGCAGCTGCTCAAATCTGAAATACACATTATGTCTCGGTAATATAGACAGTGCTTAAGACTGTTAAATTAAACTATTAAAGCCTATAGAAAAAACAGAGATGACAGAGTGCAAATTAAATCTGAATTATCGTTAAATTGCTGTGCCAGTAGTTTTCAAACACATTCATAGTGACCTGGAAAAGAGCAGGGGGAGTGGAATGACATTCACACTTCCTAATTGCAGTCATTATCTGTACTTTGTTATCATGCTGCCCACAACAAGGGCATCCCTGGGATAGCGGTGACTCTGTAGGGCAGAAGGATGCCTGTGGACCCCAGGGGATACATAGGGATGTAGTGAATGTCCTGCCGTCTTTCTGATTTAAAGCCAGGACATGGCCAGGCAGTCACTTTGTCAGACAGGTAGTTTTTAAAGGCGATAAATGACTGCAGGCTCTTTTCTGTGCAGGGTGACTGAGACGGGAAAGGAGAGGAATGGGGTATAGCTGGGTTGTGCTTGTGAGAAATGTCAGTGTCCCAGGGATATGCTGGTCCTTCCCTCTCTCTCTCCCCTACTAAGACCCCAGGCTCAGTGGGTGGCCTTGCTGGACCAGATGCTTCTGGCAGTTGCACAGCTATGGGCCTTCATATAATATCAAGTGGAAAAGGTGCTTTTTAGGTCATGTAAACATAAGCACACCTGACTGTATGTTCTCAGGTGCTTTCTCCAATTCATTTATATCTAGTTGCAAGTGATGAAATTTTCAGAGCTTCCTTTGGAAGTTTATCCCTGCCCCATTCTCTAATAAACCCACCACACTGCATTTTAAGAATAAGATTTCACCTTTGTTTTCCTCATTTCATTACTCATGATGGTATCTCCATGTAGCTGTAAATAATCCCTTTTCATCCTTAATCTTTACAAGCACTTGCAGGCATGTGGGTATCTGTTTATTGTGAGTCAACCTCATGCCAATCCATCAGTTTGCTCTTGGAGCACTTTACGACAGTAGAAAGTGATTAATTTTCAAAGCAGACACAACCTTTAATCTGCAAAAAAGGAAACAAACTTTCCCCCTCTCCTTTGCTGATTGAATCTGGAAAAGAATGAATCATGGCCAACTCAAATGTGTTTCTAAAATAGTTTCCATTAAATATAATCGGTCAGTGCTGATCATCAAAAGTGTCTTGAAGATTGGCCTATATATGTATACTATACTGAAGTCATAAAGAGCTCCATGATCGAGATTCATCCAACATCTTAATCTGCTCAACAGTATTAAATGGATTTTCCCAATGTCCCTGCAAAGCAGGGATATAATGTATCTCTTGAGCAGGAACATTAAAGCAGAGAGGATAAATGTGATGTCCAAAGCAATGCTGAGCAGCTCCTGACTTGTATCTTTGTCTATCCTGCTGTTTGTCATCATCAGCTGATGCAGTTACAGCTGGGGAAAACTCCCAAGGATGGCCAAGAAAAGCCAGGGTTCGGCAAAGTGGCAGGAAGCATCTGAACATGGCTTTCCCTCCGTGTGCTTTTGTATCCCAGATGTGTCCGTTGCCAGTGGCTGAATTGGGACTAAACTTGAGTGCACCCTCAGGCTTAATTCTGAGTATAGTTTGTTTTCTGAGCGATTTATTAGTTGTTGGGAACACAGATCTCTGTCCTTAAGTCTATCCTTTGCTGTACTGCTAAAATGCATTTCCTGCTTCCAGCATGGGGCTGAACCTTGGTCCATGAGAAGCTAAATTCAAATATGCAAGTCATTTTACATACTCCTGCGCTATAAAAATCTTGCTAATTTTATATACCTATACAGTTAGCTCAGTAATGGCTAGAGAGCTGTGTTTCTCCCTAGACTTACTGTAGGAAATCTTTTAGTTTCCCTACTGCAAAATGAGAGGGTAACTAACAGTGTATTTAATTTAGTTATTCAAGGCCAAACCTGCTATGGGACATTTGTCTGTGGCTATGACTTCTGGGAAAATTTGAATGAATGACCAAGAAGAATCTGAATCATCCAGTCATGCAAATTAAACTATTTCAATAATATGAGGGCTACTTTTCCTGATCCATAGTAATTGATGAGGCTCATTATATGTTAATATCACTCCTTTTTTTAAATCTTACATGTAATTCACTACAGTGTTTCAATGTGAAGGTATAATTAAGATTCAGATGGCAATTTCATTCTAGACTGCTCTCTATAGTTGCTTAAATAAAAATTAGAGCTTGGGATGCTATTTTCTCTAGAGGCAGAAAAAACCTACTCTTTTGGTTGCTTCAGATATAAATCCATTCAGCCGCTGCTGAGTTTTCTAATCATGAAAAAGTGAGAAGTACTACCTCTTCCAGGGAAGTACAGCTTCTCTTCTCCCTCTGTAGTTTGGTGTCCCTGCTGAAGGTCTTGTGTTCAGTGCAGTAGCTGGGGCTCAGTTCCTAACTGCACAAAACCTCTGACTTCATGTTAGCTGCGAGCAGTTCCTCCACCTACATGTTAGCGTTAAGTATCAGAGTGTGTGGTGGGTACAGCAGCCAGCCACTCCAAGATTTGCATGACCAAACCAGAGGTGCTCACATCCTGGCAAGAACCTTCATGAAATTTAATTCAAATTTTATTATATGTGTTAATGGTTTATGTGGGGCTTAAAGTGGTCAAAAAGCTTTGGCAGTGAGGGCTGGAAAGGTATGTGTGTGTCTGTGTGCTTATGTGTGTCATTGCTTTGCACTGATCCTCTTTTTACAACCAGCCTCTGGCTATATGTGGGATTTAATGACTGCCAACTAGTTGACTACACACACGAGCTTATGCTGGGGATGCAGCTTGCTGTTGACAGAAATGCTTTGGAACGTAGCATATGAAAAGAGCAAAACGAAACGTTTCTGTGATATTATGCAAGGAAAGACAAATGTGGGTGTACATGAAAACATCCAGGCGAGCCTGCTGACACGGGCAGGGAGGGGGGAGACAGGAGTTTCTGTTCTTTTGTAAAGTGAGTAGTCACCACATGGTAGTGGGAATTTTGAAGTGGATAGCAAAATCACATCCTTTTTTACAATAACCATTCTTTGGAAACCATCGTTTTGCCGCCGTTTTGTTTAGGCTGACATCAGGTGCTTTATACACCCCATTTCAGAGGTTTTATTTGCTGCTTGAAGATAGCAGGCCTGCTGTGTGTCCGGAGAATAATCTTTGCACCGGAGTGAACTGTGGCTGCCTGGCAGTCATGTTGTTTGGCAGGGCAAACTCTGACTGAAGGGAGAGGTGCATTTTACAGCACTCTTAGTGTGAGGCCCCACGGGGATTCATAGGCTGTAACATACAGAAATCGTCCCCTCAAAGCAATGCAGCTGGCCTGGGAGTAGAAGAGCAGAAGGAAGAAGGCTGCCCACAGGGAGGGCTGCAGCCACCATGTGGGCAGGGGGGGCAAAAACCCACCTCCACCCTGCTGCTGGAGTGGACGGGATGGTGTGTGAACACCTTTTTCAGTGAGGTAAATGCTGGGGGTCTGTAAGAGCCAGAATGCTCACCATCCCAAAATCACCGAGTGGCTTTCTGACTCAGTTTCCCCTCCTGTTAATTAGAGGAGATCTTTTCCAAATACTCTGTGAAAATGATTATGTTAGAGCAATGCTGTGGTGTGAGGGACTGAATCCTTCAGAGAGACAGCTTTCTGTCTGACAGCTGCTTTAAAGATGTAGAAAGAAATGCAAAGATTTGGCTTCACTTTGCACCATGTGGAAAAGCAGGATGTGTCTTTCAAAAAAGGAATTTATCACAGCGTTCTAATTTTGAAGGACTGCAAGTGGTGTGGGTCCTATTCTCCTCTGGTGTAACTGCAGCTCCTGTGCCTGGCTCATACAATAGCAGGAGTTTGGGGTTGCCTGTCCGTGCAGGTAGCTGCGGAGGGAGTGTGCTGTCTCTGTGCCATGTCTTGTACTGTAAAGCGAGTTTTGGAACTGAGCCCGTTTTTAATAAATTGTACCTTTTCCTCAACTGCTTCCTGTCTAAATACTGTGTGCTAACCCAAAAATGAGCAACCATCACAGCAGCTGTCAGTGGATTTTTGTACGTTCTCAGCAAAGACCCTCTGAGGAATTTCCTTATTAAACAGCCAAGCTATCAAAAGCGCCTTTTCCTGCCAAAAAGGGCAAAAAGCACAGAGAACTGAGTGAACGTTCAGTGAAATTCTGTTGCATTTTAACGAGACCGGGCTTTGGAAGAGATCTCTCCTGGCTGGTGCCTGCTGCAGAGGGAGTCAAAATAATGCACTACACTCTTGTGCATAAAACCTTTATCATCTTTGCTTTGACCCTTTCAGGCCATACCAGTACTTTTGACATATAGCTAATGGATACGGACACCCCTGGAGCTGAAGCCGGTCTGGGAGATGTTTGTAGGGCATTATGTGCAGTGAAGTCTTAGCTACCTGTGGACAAACTCTCATATGGGGGGGCTGGAGAGTGTTGTTTCAGCCTTCAATGTGTTTTAGACTTGATCTTGAAGAGAGTGAACTGACCTGGGTTCTAAGAAAAGAAGTGAAGTTTCTCCCTGGACGTGTCTGTAACTGTCAGTGATTGAGTAAAACAGACCAGGATTCTCTGTCCTGGAAAAGAGATGGAACCAAGTGGGCATGCGGTGGAGATCCAGCAGACAGGAGAGGGCATGGAAGCAGGCAAGGAAGGGGAAAAGAGGGAGGATGTGGCTTCAGACACCTGGAAGTCACTGTTTTGCTTGCTGTGTTGTTTTACGGCTAATTCTAAAAGAGCATTGTTTAGAAAATTGCTGTTGGAGGGGAACCTGTTAAAAGATCAGGGCCAGGGGTGATAGTGAAGGAGTTTGCTAGAAAGGCTTGATAGAAGCAGTAGAAGGACAGAACATGCATTTTTGCGAAGAGAGAAGCAAAATGACCTGATTTGAAATAGAGTGTGATGCTAAAGAGAGATGTCGTGTCAGAAAGGCAGATGAACTGATCATGTGAATTAAGACTTTCAGTGGTAGCACAGAAATGTGCTGTCTGCTTTTCTTCCATCTCAACCTGGTTTTGGCCATTTTTATTCAAAGTTGCTGTCAGAGGGTGTCCTTTTATGCTGTCCTCCTGTACAGAATTGAGGAGCAGGGCTCTTTTCTGGATCTAAGTCTTTCCATTATCTTATTTCTTTCCTAAGGGTTGCAAAATTGATTCCCAATAAAGTAGCAAGTTGATTTTTAAGATTCTAGCACTTGCCTATTTGTTTGATCTTTTGGTTTTCCATTTAACGAGTTGCTCTCTGTGCTCTGCCTCTAAATGACTTTCAGCCAGTCTGTGGCCACAACTGCAGCCCTGTGTTCAGGCTCTTGCACGCTGCACCCCTTCTCCAGGCATTGCCACCACAGTTGAATATGGAAGCTAATGAAAAATGTTTTTTTTCTCCTTTTTGTTCAGTGGATTTGATTTTTATTAATTTTGTCCCTGTCTGTTGGGGACTGCATGTGAGTGGAAAGGAAGGGAGAGTCACCAAAGCTCTTTCATCACAGACCCTGAGCACACTCTGCTCTTCTCTCCACTTACTCCCCGGAGTAAATTACCACTTTTTTTCATACCCTTGCATTTTCTTTAAGCTTGTTTTTTCCCTCCCATCATAGCCTTTTATCCTTGTCGCCTTGACCCTTTTGGTGCTGAGAGATCCTCAGCTTTGAGGCATTTCCTATTTTAGTGAATATATTTGGCAGTAATAAACATCAGAGCATGGTCCAGGCCACCAGTGCATTACATACCTTGATACTTCTTATTTATTTCTCATTAATGTTCACACACTCAAGCTAGCCAGTTTCCAAGTTAGAACACTTTTTTCCTCTGTCTCAGACCACTGCAAACGCTTCCTTTTATGTAGAGGAGAAAATGTATTTTCCTCCTGCTTTTCAAAGGGGTGCAGTAGCACCAAGAATGCTGCATTAGGAAGCTGGCTGGTAACTTTTCACATTATGCACAGGGTTGAATAGGACAAAGTGTATTCCCCAGAGTTATTTTGATTGTGCAGTGCTAGGCATTGGTTTGCGAATGATGCAGATACTGTGCAGATGAAAAAGTGATGAGCATAGCTGTGTCTGGTGTCCAGCATGATTTTTTAATAGTTTTCTGAAGATAACAGGAAGCCAGTTATTTGACACACCATATCCTTCATGTGAGTAGTACATCCCTACAGGAATCCAGAAGGCTATTGGCAGAGCAATTAAGGGTGCATATTTTAAGCAGTGCTTTTGAGAGATGCTTACAACTCTTACTTGTTAGGAGAACAGGAATTGCTATGCCAGGTAAAACTGGCAAATGTTCTTCTCCAGTGTGCTGCCAGTGACAGTATCTGATGTCAAGAAACAATGATGCTTCCTCTGACTTACACCCATCAAGAGCTGGCTGATGCCCCGAAGCATGTTGACGTAACAGTGATTTTTAGCTCGTGACTGACAGGAGGGAGTCATCAGGGCAGAACTGCAATGGAAACAAAGGTAGCTAGAGTACTATGATTCGGCCAAGTGTGGAACCAGGGAAGGTAAAGGTAAATTGAAATAGTGAAGTGGAAATTCTCTATTTTCATTACATTTATCACTTTAAATCCATACAGTTTAGTCCTTTCCTTTAATTAGATAAATTAAGTAAATCTTTTATGCAAGTCCATAGGCAAATATTACAATAATGTGTGTCTTAATTTGCTCAGAATTAGAACAAGCTTTGCTAATGAATTCTTCTGGTCTATCATGAAGCTGCAAAGACTTGTGAGACTCTGAATTACCACAGAACTGGAATGAAAAATAGGTGTCCTTTTTAAATCACTACTTAACTAACCTAATTCTGCTTTCACTTTTAACTGCTTTTATATGTTTGAGCGATTGGCATTTTGCTCTTCTTTTCTCATCCATTGGAGCCAGCACAATGATTGCTCAGTTTTGATCTAATAACCATGTAGGACATGTGGGCCATTTGACTTCCTGTAATTTCTTGATCCACCACCTATTGAACAGAGAAGTAACACAGAATTGATACAGATGACTTGGCTGTAAGATCTCAATATATAGGATGTCAAAATCAGCCTGAAATATCCTGCCTGGAGAGCGTCAGATGTGAGCATTGCCAGCCCTGACATCACCTGCCTAGGGAGGCTGTGCCATATCAGTTATTCTGGCACATGTCTCCCTGGAACAAAGAGAAATTAAATATCCCAAAGAATTTTACTCAGCTGTGTAAAACATTATTAGAAAGAACTTTCAAATAAGGTTTGTGTGTTTCTTGCTCTCTGGCTGTGTAATGACAGGACGCCAGCCATGGCTGGCTGGTCTTGTAGGTGCAGGAGGCCCAGAATGCCGGTATGGTGGCAAGGCTCCACTCCTGCACTTTTAGGATGGCATCTGCTGGAGAAAGGGTCATGCAAGCTGCAGAATTGCGGCAGCTTTAGCCATGGGTATGTGGACAAATCCGTTTTCATCCAGCACTATCAGCAGAGTGAAACTGGGTAGAACTGCAAATTGTCGAGTACATTGGCCTGTGGCATAGCGGCCAATTTCACACTGCTGCCCTCTGGGACACGGCAGACGTTGCTGCCCAGGCAGACTCGCAGGCACTGCAATTCCACCTCTTGCTCTTCTCTCAGAAAGTAATTGACTTAACTTTGTGGGTTTGGATTTTTTCTCTTGTGTTTCAAAGCTTCAGCACATCTCTGGTTTTGGATACAAAATAGGCTCCTGTAGAAAACTCTGTTAACACAGGGACAATGCTTGTTGCCCTCTACACTGAAATGCATTCTGGTTTTCTGGGAACTTTGCCATTTGGGGCATTCACATCAGTAAAGCTGCGATAATGTAGAAGTCAGCTTGGGCTGAATTGCCTGCTAACCTGTGCTGATGTCCACACTGTCCCAGCTTGGCTGCTTTCCTTTCTTGGTATAGCAAGATGAGAGCCGGCCCACTTTTGTCTGCACTGTGCTGCAAACACTCTTGTAGTCACATTAGTCTGTGATGATGATAGCACCTATTTGGGGTCCAAAATGATGGTTAAGAAAATTAAAAAGGCGAGTTTCAAAAAAAGGAGAGAAAAAAGAACAGAGAAAGGAACATACCTAGGTTGGCTGTGTGCACAATTTTTCATCGTTCTTGAAAGAGAATGCAATTCCAAGCTGCCAAACTGGGATCTCTGATTTACCCAAATATCCTCTCTTACATTGAAATCAGATTCTTAATGTTGCTTATAAACTCTTCTTGCAGTTTAAAGTCCTAAGTCATTTTAACATTTCATCTACTGTCTTTACTCCATTGAACAGAAATAATGGAAAGAAGATAGAGTGATAAAGAAAAACACCAATGGGAAGTAGAATGAAAACTGATTGATGAGACATAATGTAGTTAAGCAACAGGTGTTAAGCACCGTTAACTGATCGTCTTATTACATTCTTCCAAGGGCTCATCTCCCCCGACCCTCACATGCCAAGTGATCTGGATGTTCGTACAGCAAGTCAGTGCAAATCAGAAGCAAAACATTTGCCTGTGGATTTATAAGGACCTTTTCAGTTAGACAGTGGTGGTATAAATGCCAGCCTGATCTGATCTATTAGTGCAGTCAAGTCTAACCTCTCTAGCCTTTTAAACATAGAAAAACAACAGCTCTAAGTGGCTGTAAGGTTTCAATTACATTTGCACCCCCGAGGGACGCAGCAGTGACCTGATGCTGATGGATTTATGAGTATGTTATCTGACAGGAAGGCGGGTTTAAAAACAATTGCTGCAACACGTGCTTAGTTATTACAGTAAACTACTTGCCTTGGCTTGGATGTCTCTATTTTTCTCTTCTCTGCAGGCTCAGGTAGTCCAGATGATTCCTACCATTGATATGAAGATTTAGTTGTTCCAGAAATTGAAATCAAAACAAAAGTCATTAGACAGTAAAAACCCACACCAACATTTGAATCATCAGCACGGTGAGAAGCCTTTTACTTTAGATGTTTTTTTAAAAGCTGAGAAGACTTTTTTGTCTGACTAGTCTGAGCAAGAGTGATTTTAAATACGAAAGGGAGAGCTAGATTTTTGTGGACACTTTTACATTTAATTTTTATAATATACAGGTTTGATTGATACACTGTCTTGCCCACATTGATATAATGTAAGAGTTTCATGTACTTAGCTGGAAGCCATAGAAGATGATTCTTTAAATTTATTAATTGCTTTCCTTACTCCTCTGTAGCTGTTTATTCTCTTCTGGGTCTAATCATTATCAAACAAAGAGTTAAATATTGATGGGAAATAACATAAACATTTTATATGGGCTGAGAAATATACAGTTGTTGTGGCTATGAAAGTGTTCAAATTAAATAGTGGTATTTCATCATTCTTTAATATGTCACAAACCTACATGTGTACCTTCCAGCTCAAAACAACTGTCCCATGTAATGGTTTCAGTTTTACAGATGTATTCTCTATTAGCCTGTGTGTGAAGACTACTGAGCAGTTTTTAATTAACTTATGTCACATGTTGCATAGAGGTACACCAGCAAGAACTTAGAAGAAGAACAAATCTTCATTCAGCTCAGATCAATGCACGTACATAATTCATTACACCTGTACAGAAATATCCTACAAAAGACACCTTACCTCTGACCCATGAGGCTTTGCAGAAAGCAGCTGTCTATTTTAATAATTATAGCAGGAACAGTAATGAATAGAAATATACCATCAGATGCTTTTGCATGTAGTAGCACTTAATGGCGCCTATATGTCATTTATCTGCTTGCATTAAATTGTGTAAGCTACCTCTTGCAGAGCTAGGAGCTAAACCAGGTGTTCCAGCCATGTTAGCCCAAAATAACATCCTCTTTGATCTTGTAATAGCTTGATGGAAGTGAATGTCATGCACCTGAGCTTCATCAGGAAGTGTCTTATCTGGATTCATCTGAAAGTGTCTCTTTTCTTCAGCAGACTCTTAATTTTGCCTTTTCCACTCCTCAGAGCCTGTCTACAGGCAGTGTCAATGCGTAGCTATAGATTATGAGTTTGGATCTTTTTAGTAGTGTTATGGCCCGCAATTCTCAGGCAAGTTGTGTAACCATGCTCCATTCTGCTGTGACTAAGTTGCTAATGATACCTGTAGTATGTGTTTCGAAGATGGTGTAAGTGTATCCACATCTGGGTCAGGGATTCCTGGGTAAATCAGCCCTAAAATTTTATGAGATCCTCACTAGAGCTGCTTAGACTGCAAAACAACATTGGGCTCTGCAGAAGAAGGTGGTATTGAAAGTCCATAAGCTATTATTTTTGTATTTAAGTAAGAACTACAGTTTGAGAAGAAAAAAGCCCCAATTCTATTCACTGTGTAATGTTTATAAAAACATTCCTTCTGTTTTGCTACAGTTCTGTCTTGCCCATTTGCTTTTTCCTCTAGTGGAGGACAAGTGGTTGAGTCTCTGACAGTCTCACCCAGTTCTGATATCTCTGAGTACCACCACCAAAGTTCTTGCAATGTCCTGTGGCCAAGTGAAGGTTAGGAGTCACAGTTAAGAATCTGATGCTTGAAGCACGTGACTAAAGAGGTTCATGGGTAGGTACTTTTTGATAAGACCTCATCCATGGAGGAGGAAAGATGTGAAGAAATCAGAGCACCGTGACAGACAGTTATGTGAGCCTTGTCTCTGAGCTGCACAGAAAGTAGTTTGACATAGCCAACAACTTTCCTGCATAGCAAAACTTTCCTCTTAGCAGTCTTTGCATGGGTATATCAGGAATACAGTGTCTGCCTTAATAATTTTTCCTCATTCCTATTTCCTTTCAAGTGGTAACTGAGGTACAAGCACAGTAAAAATTAAATGTGCGAGTGGCCAATAACAAGCAAAAGTGGCAAAACTCACTACCTCGATAGAGCTGTGCAGTAGCAGCATTTCCAGTCCACTTTTTGTAGCTGATCCCTGCTATATAAACCAAACCATCTTGGGACAAACAGGAGTGTGTATCCTATCCATCCCTGCACATCTCCAGCAATAGCCTTTTCATGCATAAGTCAATGGACTATTTACCTGATGAGGCAGCGAATATGAAGTCAGCTGTGAGTTCAGCCCAGAAGGTCCAGCCGTATCCTGGGCTGCATCAAAAGGAGAGTGGCCAGCAGGTCGAGGGAGGCAATTCTCCCCCTCTACTCGGCTCTTGTGAGACCTCATCTGGAGTACTGTGTACAGCTTTAGAGCCCCCAACCCAAGAAGGACATGGACCTGTTGAGGGGGGTCCACAGGAGGGCCACAAAAATGATCAGAGGGCTGGAACATCTCTTCTACAAGATTAGGCTGAGAGAGTTGGGGTTGTTCATCCTGGAGAAGTGAAGGCTCTGGGGACACCTTATTGCAAGCTTCTAGTATCTGAAGAGAGACTAAAAGAAAGCTGGGGAGGGACTTTTTACAAGGGCTTGTAAGTGATAGTATGAGGAGTAATGACTTCAAACTGGAAGAGGGTAGTTTTACAATAGAAATTAGGAAGAAGTTCTTCACTGTGGGGGTGGTGAGACACTGGAACAGGTTGCCCTGGGAAGTAGTGGATGCTCCATCACTGGAAGTGTCCTAGGCCAGCTTGGATGGGGTTTTGAGCAAGCTGGCCTACTGGGAGGTGTTTCTGCCCATGGCAGGGGATTGGAACTACAATCTTCAAGGACCCTTCCAACCCACACTATTCTATGATTCGGTGATTCTATGATTTTCACTTTACAGTGTGGTTCCTATGTGAAACTTGTGTGACCTCCCTGTGACTGCCAGATTAGTGGCAGTAACACTTTTAACTGAGAATATTTGGCAAGGAGTGGTTTTATTTTGTGCTTTTCCTGTCTGACAGATGGTTTTTGGTTGAAGCAGGGGTAGAAATTCCCCATAGTAGTTACAGGGAGACTTGGCCACATCCACTGGCATTAATTATAATAATCGTCCTTCGTAATTAGCAGCACACCAGAGCTAGAGGCACAACGTCACGTCTCTTCTGACTCTGTCTGGTTGTTGTGTCCTTTTGTGGATTGCTCTCTCACAACTGGGAAACAGATTGTTTGGGCTGGAATTAGAGAATTGTAGGTAGGCAGCAGCTGCTCTTGAGTTTTTTTTATGTGCTAGTTGGATGTGTGAGATCAAATTGGTTTTGTTCATTTAACAGCCTGTTCAATGGATGAGGAAGAACAACATGAATCCTGGTAACTGGTAACACTGTGTTCTGACGGAGGCTCTGCCTTAGATGACACTTAGGTGTATTTATGACTCTGTAAATGATAGGTTTCTATTCCCCTGCAAATGTAGGAAACAGCCCTACTTATGGTGGAGAAACAATTCCTCATCGCATGTCATACCCGCCTGTGCAGGTGGCATTTGGTTTGACCTGAACTTGGTCTAAGCATTTACTTGGTGAATACAGTGCTACTGAAATTACACAGGGATTTTCTGCTTTGTAATTTAAGCGTGGAGCTGATCTCACTGTTGAGACCCTCATATTTAACATGTAAGCCTGTGTACAAAAACAAGGGCTTTCATTTGAACCCTGAGCCTCACTGATGGTAAAGAACATAGATTCACATGTTTCTGTAGCAGGGTCACTGCTTTCTGGGTTAACACACAGGTAGTCTACAGCTTAGCAACTTTTCCTGAAAGGATTTCCCATCAGTTGGAGCAAGGGACTTACTGGGTACTTCTTACACAGGAGTGATAATCCTCACTAGGAAGTGTGAATATTGCAGGTGGGTGACTGCAATAACCCACATAAGCTAACACCAGTCATGTGGATAGTAAAGTTGGGATGATGGTACTTATACTACTAAATTTTCCCCTGAAGTTTGGTCCTTCATAGCCAGTCATAGCAAGCTATGAAGTGCAGAACTTCACTGTCATTCCTACATCAGCAGAACTGTAACGTCCTCCACAGCATGCAGCACATTTGATCGTGTCTGCAGTAATGCTCTGAAACCCCACAGTTTCACCCTAAAAAACTCAAAGCACTTTGCAAACCTAAGTAACTAAGGTATATTGATAAGGTGGTCAGGCAATATAAGCACCACCAAAAAGCAAGATAATGTTTAAAGAAGTAAAAAAACCTTCTCAGACTGTGCTGAAATTAAAATCCAGAGTTCTTACTGGCTAGTCCTGCCCCTAAACATCAGACCTGCACCAGATCATTAGACCTGCATCAGATCTGCTGATATGAATGTCACACTTCTGCTCTTATCAGTGGACTGAGTTACAAGTGTGAAAATCTGGCTCCTACAATGTTGGGTGTTTTGTGTTCAGGGTACAGTATCAATGCAGTATTGAAATGAAATCCAATTTGTGTCAAACAGCCTTGACAACATAGATACTGAAGTGATGCTATAGTGAGTGAACAGGTAACCAACCATGCCGAGCCACAAGATGGATGTTTTCCAGAGACACTCGTATGCAGTATGTTGCAAAGCCTCAATGATAAAATGATTAACTTCTCAAAGCAAAACCAAGATACTGCACTTCATCTGGAGAAGAAATGCAAGGTGGTTGCCAGACCTGAATTGTGGAAAGAAATCTGTGCTTATTGTGCTCAACTAGACCTTTTAGAAATGGCAATAAAATCAGAGTTTCTTTTTCTTTTTGGCCTCATGCCAAGCCAAGGCTGACACCAGGGATGGATATGACTCTTTGTTCTGTTTGGTCTGGGGATGTGAGAGCAGAATGATAGATGTCACTATGGCATCTAACCCAAAACCTTCAGAGAAAGCAAGAAAATTTACATTTCCCTCCTGCATCAAGTGCATCAAATGACTTCAGTTTATGATATTGCATTACATTATTAAAGCTAAACTCCAAGGGAGCAGGTGGCCCAGTGATGTTATTTCACCTTCCAAGTCTGTTGGCAGATCTGTTGTCTTAACATCAAGTGAGAATAAATTTTGGTGGCTGAAGTCTAGGGGGTTTTCAAAAGCAGGAAGCTATTAATGGTGATGGCTATTAGTGTTAAATGTTTGCTTTTTGCAAAGGCATTGGCTATGATGTGTATTAGTCACTGTAGAGAGGAAAAAGAGATGGTATTTTCTCTGAAGACACTGAATTCCCAAACCATTTTGAAAGTTTGGGGACGTTGGGACTATCTTTTCTTTAAACTCTGGGAGATGTGTCTATGTCCAAACTTGGAGGATAATTTCTACAGGCTTGACTGGAGGAGAAGGCATGGATCAGAGCAGGAAATCCTTACTTGTTGCCTGTCTACATTATGCATAGTTTAAATTAGTTCCAAATTGAAAAGGGAAATTTAAATAAAAAGAAAACCCATATCCAGTGTTCTCAGTATTCAAGAAAAAAAAAAAAAAAACAAGGGAAAGAATCTCCATCTCAATCCTCAGTCTCATTGTTGCGTTAAAGGAGATGTACTGAATTTGCAGAATGGCTGCAGCACATTGTGAATAATGTATGAAAAGGAAAAATTGCTTCCCTGTGCACAGAGAGAATGCAAACAGCTGTGCTGTTTGCTGTCTGCTGGGTACACAGATACACCAGCATCGTTGGGGATCCAAGCAGAAGAGTGTAGCAAATCCAGAGTTTACGAGTTTTCCCTCCTCCTCTGGCACCAGTCCTTAAGAAAGTTTAAAATTACATTTATGGCTCATAATTAATTTCTGTTCCTTTTCTCTTCTTTTCTCCTCTGTTGGCAACTGGACAGTTAAAGGGAGGAAAAGGGAACGAAAAACATACACAGAGGCTGAATAAGAAAACACAAGTCCAAATACATTATAGCTAACATTTTTTTTCTTTTTAAAGCTCAAAGTTCTCTTTTTTTCAGTGCTGTTGTTATTTACTGTACATAAGAAAGTGGAATTAGTAAGCTTGGCAATAGTGTCTTCTGCTTCTACAAACCCAACATTGGTTTCTGTTGCCTCTGCATTCACCCACTATCTTGAGCAGTTAATCTAGTGCGCAAGTCTTAGGAGGAGTGGCCAAGGGAACTGGGGTTGTTCAGCCTGGAGAAAAGGAGGCCCAGGGGAGACCTTATTACTCTCTACAACTACCTGAAAGGACGTATTGAGGTGGATGTCAATCTCTTTTCCCAAGTAACAAGAAATAGGACAAGAGGAAATGGCTTCAAGTTGTGCCAGTAGTAGCTTAGGTTGGATATTAGCAAAAATTTCTTCACCAAAAGGGTTATCAAGCATTGGAACAGACTGTCCACGGAAGTAGTTGAGTGACCATCCCTGGAAGCATTTAAAAGACTTGTAGGTCTGGTGCTTAGGGACATGGTTTAGGGTGGACTTGGCAGTGCTGGATTAACAGTTGAACTTGATCCTGAAGGTGTCTTCCAGCCTAAATGATTCTATGATTCTGTACTTTGTTATGACAAGTCAGAAACTGGTCAAAATGTGCTTCAATGCAGCACAGGTCAGACCTTCAATTTTTTATTTTATTTTTTTCATCTCGATAGTCTCCTGGCCAGAAAATGAGACCTGTGCCCAGTTATGTGGCATTTTATGGAGGTGTTAAGTATGGTTTAGGGCTAGCAGGACACCAGTCTTTTTCAGAAGGTTGTCTGAACTCTGGTCTTTGGAAGAGAAAAGAAGCAAATGTAAGCCAATTGCTTACTTAGCTTTCATTTAATTGAAATAAGCTCTTAATTTTTTTTAAAATAAGCTTTAAATTCTACACTCTAAACAGATGAGCGAGTAGCGAAACACAGCTCAAAGACTTGTCCCTCACTGCCAGGAGAATCTTTTGTCTGATGTGGTGAAGAAAACACAGACAATTAGTCATTTTTATGCTTTCAAAGCATTGGTTTGATGGTGCCAAGCTTCTTCTGACAGATCTCATCTACTTCAGTTATCTGCTACTCCAGCTTATGTTTCTAGGGCAACTGACATCTTCATAGTGAACCACCCAGTATCCTCAGGATTCATAGAAAGCTGCTCTTAGTGGCTCCTTTTCCTTTAGCACTCATACATTTCAGCAGCTCAATTTCTAGAATCACAACAGCAAAGTAGTAGTATTTTTTATGAGCACAGGTGAATGATTTCTTGTCTTGGATTTTTGCAAGGCTGCTGGTTAGGAAGGCTTCAGCTTTCTCCTCTGCCAAGTGTCTTCATAGGCAAGGGGTCTTGGCCAAGAATATTGCTTGTAACTCTCTTGCACTTTGTTGGGAGTAACATTAACTTCACTGCTCTGGGAAAATGTAGTTGTCTCAGACTGGGAGCTGGGCTGCTCATCTGAGAAACAAAGTTGAAGAGAAAGGCAGTGGAAACAAAGAGCTGGGGCTGTAGAGCGGGAGATCTTCTGCAGACTCTGTGAAATTGCTTCTATCACTCGATGTATCTCAGTAAGCTGTTACAGGATTGTTGGTATTAGTAGAACCTGTTCCTAAAAGGAAAGGAGCTAGATTCCTGGTTAAAGGAGATGGGAACATTTGCTCTGTAAGTCCTCAGCTTGGGGGGAATGCTTGTTCAAATATGTTTATTCTGTGGATCAGGAAAACCATTAGCTATGCTACCTGGAAGAAATAAATTATATGAATAGTCTGAAATTCCAGATTCTGGGGGATAATGTATATACATGTTAGGATAATTAACTATGTTTGGCTGCAAAGTTAAGTCTCTGTTCTTAAAACACTTTCTTGTGAAATATGATCATTTTATCGTTCCATGTAAGATGGATGGATAGTGATAAAGAGATGTAAGGAACCTGCACCACAGCTGGGTGCAGTCAAGACAAGAAGAATGCAGTTGCACTGATATATTCACAGAGATGTTCTCCTGTGTGTTAATTTTGTGTTCGAGTGGTGTCTGAAAGCTCTTTGACAACACTTTCAGTCTGAGGATTGTGTATTTGAAAAGCATCTAGCGTGTTGGTGGCAGCTATTGAGGAAGCAGTATTCTTCATTGCCTGTTGGTATCATTCTTCCTGCACTATTGGCTGTTTAGAGGCAGGAGCTGAACAGCATTGATCATTCAGGTCTGCTCCTGCTTTCCAGGCCAAAATGTAACAAAGGGGCTTGCTGGCTCATCAGCTAGGCAAGAATAAATGGGTACCATGCTTTTTACCAGATCTTCTTGATGAGGTGGTAAAGGGGCAAGGAAATGCAAAGTTGCCTGTTGAAAATAAATGATAAAGTTACTTAGAGTGCTTGCACTTCCAGCTGGAGCCTGTTTGCTAACACCATCCACCCCAGCCAGTAATGCTTCCTGCTTCCCTGATGCATGTCCATTTTCTGCTGCTGGCTTGGTGTAAGAATATCATGAATAGGATTTTTTATTTATTAGCTGTGTTAATGTGGCACATAGGAGCTGCATTACGCAGGGCACAGTAGAAATGCATTTATTTAGACTTGTGTGAAAATTACTAATGAGAAAAGATGGCTGGCCAAAGCTTTAGGCGTTTTGACACCTCTGAATAAAACAATGACATCCCAACAGTGTTTAAAGTGATGATTCCAGCAGAAACTCAGCCAGCTGCTTCCAGAAACTCCTACAGCATACCATTAGGCTTCTCTAGTCTATAAAGAGAAGACTTGACAAATGTTAGAAGATGGTCTTTACCCTGAAGTGTTTACAGTCCAAAGCCTCCATCCTTCAGAGAAATGCCTACTTATATGATACTGTCTGGTGAGAAGATGTTGTTACTTGTCTTCTTTAAAATTACGCACGTCTCTGGATGGTCAATACAGAAAGCAAAGGGAGAAGAAAGGAAAGCTCTTATTTGCTTGAAAAGAAAGAAGAGATAGAGACTTAAAACTGACTTTCCTGAGGCCACCTAGAGAGTCAGTGGCAGAGCCCAGAAAAAAAGCCAGGTGTTCTGAGTCTTGCTTTAACAAGAATTTAACAGAGATGGTTTTCTTCAAAGTCTGTTTTCATTTTCATCTCCCTTTTGAATTATCTTTCGGTTTTCTTTTTTTTTTCTTTCCTTTTTTTTTCTTTTTTTTTTTTTTTTTGTTATGGATAGCTAAAGAATGGCACGGGGAGTTTCAAATGAAAATGATCCACTGAGGAATCCAAGATTTGGGACATTTGCTTGGGTTCAGATTTACCATGAGCATGAAGAGCTGCTCTGATCCTAATTCTTAGGCATGAACGTCAAAGATTGCAAGACCCTATAAATATTTGCTTTATTTGCAGTGAAGAGTACAGGAAGTTCTGAGTTAGCCTAATTTAAGCTTCAATATAGGCTATTTATGTACTGCCTCCTGGGACCATCTCTGATTACTGAAAGAGTGACCTTATTGGAAACCAACAAGCAGGTCTGCAGTTAATTATAAAGGGTTCAGAGCTCACTGCGGAAGCCTAACAAAGGTATTTTTGTAGATGATGTTACACGTTTTTATTTAACAGCTCAACTCAGGAGAGCTAAAACAGATGGCGTACTTGTTACTGCTCTCTGAGAACACCTATAGAAAGACACTGATAATAACAGAGAGAGGTCAAGCCTAATAGGTCAGAAGTAATGGCAAAGATCAGGCTGTCTGGGCTCACTAATTACCATCTGAAAGCAATGATGAACTGGTCAGTGGGGTCAGGAACAGGTGATGCTGTGCGGAGGGGGAGAAAGAGGGTTTTGTCTTCTGCATTTGGAAGAATGGGTTTAAACATTGTTGCCTCTTTTTTAACTTTATGATAATGGCAATGACTTAATCTGATGTAAATGTAGCCTTTGGAGAAAATTTGCTCTAGGACTTTTCCAAAATAATTTCCTGAAGGAAAGAAGAATCTTTCTGAGTAAACTTCAGAGTAATGTCTGAAGAGAGAAACGTAAAAAGCTGACTTATAGGGCAGCAAGTTTATACATGGGATGATGCTCCTCTGGGGCATTATAGAAAATGATTATACCAGATTTTGTTCATCAAGGCAAAGTAAGCTAAATCAGATACAAGGCAAAGCCCTTAGGAGGGGGAGGAACGTATTCAATTTAGTGAGGCAACTGTGATAGTAATTAAAGCCCAGATGGAAACCTTTGAATGTGTCTGGCGTCTGTGTATCCACTGTGTTTTTTCTGTTAACTTGACATTATAAAAGGAGCACCCAAAGAATAAAGAGATGGTGTTTGAAATTTCATCAGTCAAGCACTGTCCCAAATTTGATTTATTGTAAACAATCTTCTAAAATTGCTTTGGGTGTATAAGATACAGGCAGGGAGCTTTCTCAAGTGGTAATTCACAAAGAGAGAAATTGTACATTATTTCTAGATTTGTCTTCGCTGAATTGCAGTCAGGATTAATCACACCATTTGCCAGCTCCGACTGTGAACCTCTTGTACTTTGGACATATGGATAGAATTTTATTCTGCTGTTACATATTATCTCTGAAGCAGAGTGCTATGCTGTTTACTTTATGAGCAGATATACTGCAAGATTTCATAAAAAACCCCAAACCTATACAATACAAAAATTAATGTAAAAATCAAGGATTAAAAAGGGCAATGTTGTCCTCCTTTTTCCTCTCTAACAGAGAAGCCAAGAGTGAAGGATGGTATGGTACAGAAACACTGTTAAAGTGTTAGAATAATCTAAAGAGTGATTTGCTATTGCCGCTGAACAGAGAGCTGGGGGCGGCTGTAATTGCTGGGCCTTTGCACACACCGTGAGCCTCAAGTGTCTCCTGCCTCGTGTTTGAGTCATTACCGTATCTGGAGCAGACAGACTGCTTCCATCCCAATCCTCCAGCATATGCGCTGCTTGATGTCTAGTACAGTTGTGTATGCTGTGCTGAGATTTACTACTACCACTTGAGTAACTGCAGAATCGCAGCCCGTGCTCATGTTTTCTCTGGTTTGATAGGCCAGGCTCAGGGGGGCAACATCTCTGACCAGCCTTTTGAGTCAGAGCGAGGGGGAAGCGTTGGCGGTTTGGAGCAAGTCAAATGTACAAAAAAAAAAAAAAAGAGAGGAGAGAGAAGATAGTCCTCTGCAGGGTTGTTAGATCGCTTGTCTGCAAATCATCTGAAAACACATATCTAGGGGCTTTTGAAGAAGTCTGTTACTCCCTAGACCAGTTTATTGGCAATTTTGTGATGTTACAGTTGCAGGCAAAGCTGTAGTTAAGTGTGTATAATTAGCAGCAATATTAATGGTCTTTAACAATGGTACCTCCAGGCAGTGGTGTTTTCCCAAGTTTTCTATGCTGATAATGGCTTACATCCTCTGTACTGATTCCATGTTGCCAAAATCCTTCTGGTGCTTTTCACTTAAAGTATCTCCATGTGAGCATATTTCCCTCACATATGCTGTCAGTCTTCATTATCTTTTTTTTTTTTTTTGTCAGTGAAGTACACAGGGCCTCTCTTGCAGTCTGTATTCTGAAATAACAACAACAAACAAAAGAAAAGCTACTTCTTAAAAATAAGAAGATTTCTTTTAACAGAGATTTTTTTAAGAGCTCTGTTTTTAATCCACCTGCTCTGTGGCTATATTTGCTCCTGTACTCTCTGCAAGTGTTTCACAGCTCATTAATGAGAGCCCCAAACCCTGAGTCCAGTAACTCATGAATTTGAGACAGATAAAATTAGGTTTCAGATCTATTTTTTAAAAAAATCTTCATTTTACCTCTATAGCTAATGTTATATGTGTCTACAGAAGGTGGGTTTTACTTAAGTCAGGTTGCCACCTATAACCTTGGAAGTGGAGTAGCAGCCTTTGTGGGCTCTGTGATCAATTCTCCAGAAAGGGATAAGAGACTGGCAAGTCAATAAGAGACTTTAGTGCAGTGCAGCAGAGGAGCCTATTCCCAATCACCTTTTCAATCAGCTTTTCACCTGTCATCCTGTGACTGTTTAAATCCAAACTAATTATAAGGGGAAAAAAAAAAAAAAAATTCTTTTTTTATTCCCTAAAACCAACATCCTGTAAAGCTTATAAGACCACTGGTTATATTTATGGCTCTTGTACTTCCAAAGGGGGTCCATAGTGCCTTTGTCTGCAGTTTCATTGCTGCCATAGTACTAAGATCTGAACCTTGCATCAGTGTACAGAAGAGGAGATTTGAGAGATTTATAATGGGAAAATACTGACAGCGCCATAATTTATTGCAAGGCTAATGGGCAGCACTGTAGTTCCTGACAGCTCCAAAACTTTGTTGTCCAAGATTGTTTGTTTGTCATCCACTCCCTTTGCTGGGTACCCCTTCACCCTCCCACCCGTCCACACCCCGCACCCCGCGCCTCTCCAAGTGAATGGACCTAGGCTGCTGACTATCTATATGGCTGCATTTTCCCTTGGTATTTGAACAGCCTTTCACTTTTAGGACTTCCTATTGTTGAAATTTGTAAGAGATTTCAGGAACTTCACATCAGAAAGGCTTTCTTATATAATTTGCCTTTTTTCTTGTTGTTCCTTCCCCAGCCTGGAGTACCTTACATATTCATTGTCCCACCGGATACTCCAGCGGCAGCTTTACATTTGTGAGCCCCAAAAATGGGTAGACACGGAACAATACCTACTTTTTAACTTATTTGAGGAGAATGCTGTGAATCTGCATAATGGTCTCACACAGAAAGTGCTTTATCTTCACGAGTTAGTGAGTCAGTTTAGGGGTATTCTATTGGCAAAAGCTTTCAGAGAAATTATGCATGGTAAATTAATGAAGGCCGTCTGAGGTATTATTGTGTGTGAATGCACATGCCATTAGAATCAATGGCTGGCTGAAAAAAGTTAACGGTCATTAAGGGGCTGTTAAAAAGGCCAGTGGACACAGATTTACTCGCTTGCAGGGCTCTGGTTGGGTTAGGTGAAGACAGAGATTGCTATTTGCCTCCGGGCCACGGGACAGCCCAGGCTTTGTGCTTTCCTGTCCCCATTTCTCTTGGCTCCTGTCACTGGCAGATTTACAAGAGCCTGCAAGAGACTGTCTTCTGAGCAGGTAAAGAGCTTTGTATCAGTTTTCCTTATTTTGCAACTGGCTGATAATAGAAACTCCAAGGGCAAGATTGGAAGGGCTTAAAATCTCTGTCCATCGCTGTGGGGGTGTGAAATGGAGCTCTTTATTGGAGAAGCTGCAAAAGAGAAGGTACTGTTTAGTTTTGGATGATGCCACTCTACGTAATCGTGAGTCTTTAAAATACTGCTCATCCGAGTAGTGGGCTATTGCCTCCATTTTATGTTCAGATAGCAAGAAAATAAATTGAGCACTGCAGCTGATCTAAACATCAGCCAATGGTACAGGAGATGGAGCGCTGAACGCCAAACGAAGATTAGACAACTGTGTACCATTACCAGCAATTCAGCTCTAAGTTTGTCATACAGAAAATATAAGTGACGTGAGCTATTTCCTGGGCACCTGTATTACCCTGGGCTGTGTCCTTTCCCCTGAGCACTGTAGATTACATTTTTCCCACATTGCATTTTGAATGCAGTGATTCTGACTGAAGTAAAATGCATGGAGAAAATTAATAATTTGATATCTTCTTGCTGCTGCCAAGAAAAATATAAAAGAGTCTTTGATCTGGGGGCTTAAAAAAGTGAGCTGGACCAGTTACTGATACTTACTGACCTAAGTAAGTGATAAAGAGACTGTTTCGAAGTTTAATTAGTCTTGATCAAGATAAATTTTTAAGATTTAGAACTAGTGGCCTTTTGAAGAAGAAAGGCTTCTAGTTGTCATTTATCCCACAACATGTCCTTTTATCATACTTTGTGTCTCCATCAGGAACAGTTTTTATTTTAGAGGAAAAGAGAAATGGCTCATTTGATGGAGATTAGCATGGACAAGCTTACTAATATTCGAAGGCAATTTCTCTGTCTTACCTTTTTCTCTATTTCATATCCCACAGAGATTACCTCAGACTGCCGTTGTTAGTCACTGTTATTTATATAAAGATATGTAATGTGTTTGTGCTTGAGGGGTCGTCTGTAACTGGGTATGCAATTTCAGATTGTAAAGACTGGCAGGAATTACTGTGAAGAATTGCTTCCCAGTGACAGCTTTATCCTGCCTGTAATATGTCATTGCGTGTGACTTTCAATTAATCACACAATAACAAAACACTGCGTCTGGCGACAGTGGTGTGTCCATTAATATCGAGAAGTAAGTCTCGGCTTTATGAACACAAATGCTGTTGCGGTCCTCTGCCCACTTGTGCACTTTAATCAGCAAGTCTCAACCCAGAAGGAATATTTCTTTCTTCTCCTCTCCCCCATCATCCTCCATTGTGATCTATTAAGCTGTAATCCATAACGTCTCGTGTCTCTGTAATGGTCTGATGGCGTGCCATTTTAAATGATAGCATGAATTTGACTTTGTCTCACTCTGCCTTGACCTTGTCTTCGGTAGCTTCCCCTCCCTCTGTTTGCGAATTGGGTGTGGGGAGCTGGGAGAGAAAAAGGAAGAGTGGCAGAATGGACGTGGGAGATATTTCACAAGGGGTTTAATGTTGTTCTTTGAGGAAATGGGGGAGACAAGAGGTAAGAGAAACCATGACTGGAAGGAAAACCACAATGATTTGCAAATTTGCAGGACAGAAGTCATCACACTGTCGAGCATAACTGGCTCCATAGGCTGAAGTCTGCCATGTGAAGAACCTCATTGGTAAGCACAGTGGAAACCTTGCAGTAATTCTTCCTCTGGCTCACTCTCCCATTTATAAGAAGATTAAGTAATAGATCAATTTAAGTAAAACCCCCAAATCTGGTTGTGTTTTACAGCTGTATCTACATCCTGAACGGAAATATAAAGAGGCACTTGGATGCTTTGTGCTTGCGCTACAAAGAAAGTCAGACACCCTGTTCCCAGCCACTAAGTAGGCATCCCTGTTACTACATCCAGCCAAATTCAGGAGTAGATTCTCACTCCACTGAAAGCCTTCATCTCTTTTCAGCTGATTTCTTTTGGGATAGTATTGAGGTTTTACACATTGTGCAACATAAATGGGAAGCCTGGTAGTAGTTAGTGTCAATTCTTTTTTCTTTTTTCTCTAAGAAGGAGATGAACTTAATCTTTAAGAAGTGAGTGGCTGGAGTGTGTCAGAAGAATCTCCTGAGCATTCTGAGAGCTAGTTTGTAGCAGAGTGTTTGCAGATTACATGAAACAGAGGAAACTAATTTTTATATCTCTTCCCATGGATTAATACTGTTTGCAAATTTGTGACACTTTTGATTGGTTGCCTTGAAAAGTGCACACTGAAAGGCATTTGTGTTAGTCACGGATTTTGACAACAGTGTGTTGGATGCATTGGAGTACTTTTACTTTCTGTAAATAAAAAGCAAAAGTCTTTGGGATTCTGAGGAATAACACTGAAGTTTGTAGCTCCTTGGGGAAATCTTCATGCTGTGTCTTGCTGAATCTCCTTATTGTCTTTGAATTATCAGCCAGACAGTAAAAAAAAAAGTTAAGGATTTATCTCAGACATGGTTATTCCAGGGAAAATGCAGCATTAGACCAGCGCCATACAAGGTTCTTATTCCTCGGGGCAGTATGGATTCTGCCAGTTGGCAAGGGTCTTGGTTTTGGTTAATTAAGTCTTATCCCATCTATCCTGCCGTATGAGCAGTGAATCTGACAAGATGCTGAAGTTGCTAAAGTATATAAAATAAAAGCATCTGCCCTCACATGGACTTGAGGGCATTCAGTACCACAGAAGGTGATCTTCTTGGTGATCCTTGGCAGATGTAAACCAGCATAGCTCCATAAAGCCATTTACTACCATGTGGGAAGCCACCTATTTCCATCAGACTTTTTCATCAGATGAAGACCATTGGTGTGCATGTGTTACAATCCAAGCACACACAGGGGAGGCCTCCAAGAAGGAGGGTTTGTAATCAATTTCTCATTCCCAAATTATTTTTCAGGATCCCCATAGTATGGTGTTTGAGTAACAGAATAATTTCCTAGCTTTTAAGTGCCTGAAAATCAGCAGTAATTAACTTAGTGCAAATTCTTCCCTTCCTCTCCCTCCTCTTTGCTCAAAACCCAAACAAACCCCCTTTCTCAGCAGCGGGAATACTGATGGGAGCAATCTCTTTTGCCTTAGTGCAGATACATCTCCCCGGCCCTCCCCCCCCCCCCCCCCCTCCCCCCCACCCCTCCACCTTTTATATATTGCTTCCCCTCTTTGTCATCTCTCTTCTCTCTTCTTATTTTTATTGATTCCTTTATATTA
>JANHGN010019188.1:24547-49298 GCA_024605025.1 Megaceryle maxima | reverse complement strand
ACCAGTGCTGAGTACAGGGGGACAATCACCTCCCTACTTCTGCTGGTCACACCATTTCTAATACAAGCCAGGATGCCATTGGCCTTCTTTGCCACCTGGGCACACTGCTGGCTCATATTAATTCGCTTGTTAATTAGAACCCCCAGATCCCTCTCTGCAAGACAGCTCTCCAACCACACTTCCCCAAGCCTGTACCATTGCATGGGGTTGTTGCAGCCCAAGTGCAGGACCTGGCACTTGGCCTTGTTAGAACTCATACCATTAACACTGGATACTAGGGGTCCTTGTGAGAGATAACATTAGTTTAGCTCAGAGCTAGAAATCTTGCTAAGAACTACAGGCTGGAAAATAAAATTCAACAGCTTCAAATCTTTGAAGATGATACCACCAAAGTCAGCTACTCAAAACAAGTCATACATAACAGGACTGCAAACACCAATGTTCCCTTGTATTTCTTTCCTGGTACCTATTTTTCTCTAGCTTCCTTGTTCTGTTTCTTACATTTCTGCCTTAGATTCTCCAGGTAAAGATGTGCCTAGTGATGCCATGGGATGGCATAAGCTCAGGTAGTCACTAGAGAACTAGCAGGTGCAGGTAGTTCCAACTTCGGCAGCTGTTTCTGTTCTAAGGTCTCTAGAGCCCTGGTTTTATTTTTTTCAGCTGGTTGAAACAGATGTCTTGAGGTTTAGTAAGATTTTTCTGTATATAAAACAGAGATAAGAAGAACAAACATGTTTCCTACAAGAGAAAGAATTTTCTCTGTCTGTGCTAGTGCTGCTACAGAGGCAATTTCCTAGGTATTAAGGAAGCCCCTGAGTATTGCTTTGGTTGCTCAGATAAGAACAATTTATCCTCTCAAATAATGACAAAAATCAGTGTATAGCACTGCTCTAGGGAGCACTATCTCCTGTAAGTAGGAGACAATGCATCTTCTGGATGAGAAGTAAAACTAATATGGCTTCTAGACTAAGAATCACTAATAAATCCCTTTCATTTTAAATTACATATAAGGCAGTTTGTGATTTGTTTTTCCATTTGCCATAAGTTTCATTTGATTACAAATAATTCTTTGTCATTTGTCCTGAGCTAGCACTGAACATATATAGTTACTCACAACAGCATTCCCGCTGACAAATGGGAGCTGTATTTCAGCTGCACTTCATCAGTGGCTTTTATTCCCATTCAGGAATTAACCCCATCCATCTTCATGCAGCACTTCAAGAGAGAGCTGGGTGCAACAAGGCGACTGCAGGATCAAGACAAATACCCTACACATTCAACCTCTTTTCAGACACTTCTGAGTACTATTTCAACACATCCATCCTTGCAAACTCATGAAGCAGATATCTAAGCACACACAATGGCAAGCACATACTTTTTTTCCCCAGTAATGTTGGGCTACCTGTAACTAATGGAGACAAACTGGTTCGGTCTGGCTTTGGACTTGGGTAACCTTTTATGAAGGAGGCACGGTAACACTGTTGGCTTTATTTCAATCAATAGAGAACTCTACTGACCGTATTTCCAGTAAACAGGGTAGAATTAAGGGGTTTTTTTGTTTGTTTGTTTGTTTTTTAATGGTTTGTTCAACATGTTCAAGATCACACTGCCTAGTGATTAAATCACAGACAGAGCTGGATATTACTCCTTAAAAAGCTTTAGAATCTCATGTTAACTTCAAATATTCTCATAGCTGAATTTTCCCACAGTCACAAGCTGCTGTTTATAAAATAAGGCCATTTTGAGAAGGAAAACACAGTTATGAAATAAAACACATTTGGAGGTGAGAACTTTTTTAACCCTGTCTTCAGTTCATGCAAATAAAAATAATAAAAAAAATAATCTTTCTGCTTATCCAAAATAATTCTCATGCAAAAGTCAGCTTGTACTGAATGTACAGTAGATGGAGAATCCTGTCAAAAAATATTGAGACAGAAAATGACCTGAAACTGAACTCTTCAAGTGAGAAGCAAAACAATCTGTTAGATGCCAAGGAAAAGCCTACATGGGGTCAGTAGTTCATTTGTCTTCTATGCTTGCTGTTCAGGATAGGAAAAATGGGATCACAGCAACCAGCACTTTCACAGCATAAGAACAGATACAAAGCTAGAAATGTTCTTGGTTGCTACACAAGCTCTCCATCATTCATTTTATTTTCGGACCTCAGACATAATGGGGTCATGTCTGAAACTTACACTCACCCAAGTGTTTGACCTAATCATCAATTTTCGTTTCTGTCATGCATGCCCAGAAAAACTGACAAGCAAGTTTTGCCAAGTTCTGTAATCCCAGGGTCTGGAGAACTTCATGACTCCTCCCCTAGTGTCTTTAACTCTGTGCTACATCTTATAATCCTGATTGGTGCTACTGAGTCTGTACCTGGTCCAGTGGCCATTGTGCCATTCCAGCATTCACAGTTGGGCATCTCATTATAGTATCTTACAGGTTTACATTTAACTCCTGTTATGGAGTTATGACTGACTTAAATGCAACTCCACCACCAAATACTCAATACCCTCCTTTTCTCTTCAATTATCAAGTTCCATGTGCCTTACCATGATTGCAGTCACGACTGTCACACCAACATTTCCCATTGCTTTTTGTAGTGGCAGGATGGACTGCACCTAGCTCCACGCACCACTCTATCAACCCTTCTGTCAAGCTAGACTTAGGTTAGCTCACATAGTATTCGGTGAACACTTGTAGGCTATCTTACTATGGTCTATTCTGATAGCTTTTCTCACTCCCTTAACCCAGATTCTTCTTTGTTATCTAATGTGCTTTCTTCAAAATAGACACACAGGTATGAGTCCATGAGCATATACAAGATTAGCATTAAGCTGCAGAGCAGGGTGGTTACACATTAATGAGCAATCACACCTTCCATTGTGGAGAAGGAGTTGGAATAAATGTGATGTTTGATCAAATTTACAAGCTTTCACTGTGGGCTAGTGGCAGTCTATTTTGATAGAAAGAAGTTTACAGGAAGAGCGCACCTTAAAAATGGGGAAATATAATGAAATTGTCATGTGTTATTCTAAGTACAGACCCAAAGGAGTCCCTCTGAAACAGGTATGAAGATTTGGTTTGGACATGTTTGGGTCTTTGGAGCCCGAGAAAGGGTGATACCCAGCAAAAAGCAATCATTATGTAATCTGACTTGTCTGATGAGCAAATTTCTGGAGAATATTTTGTTTCTGACAAGCCCAGCAATAAAGCATGGAAGTGACATCAAGTCAAGGCCCTGCAGATGGCAGCAGTACTTCAACTTTTCATGCTACAGTACTGGATGTGGTAGAAGCTAAGCCAGACTCCCATAGTGAAGGTACTGTTGACTGTCAGACTCTCTCAAAGAGATACATGTTGCTACTAACCAGAAGGTTACTGATGCTTTTTTTCAGTTGGAAAATGTTAATATTCGCCAAGTAGCAGAAAGATGGTCCTGAGTTTTGTGGAATCCCTCTTGGTTCTCAGTGTAATCACCTCTTGCCCTGCTTTATCTCAAATACTGCAGGTGTTATTTTCAAAACAACTTACATTCCTCAGGCTTGCAACAGCATCTTTTCTTTGTTGGCTTGGAAGAGCCAACAGTAATACTTCAATAGCAAATTCAGTCTTAGCAAGATGTTATGATTGCTTTAAAAAAAAAAAAATCCTTCCAGTGACAGATAGCTAGTCCTAAAGACTGCACTAGAGGTAGAATAATCAAACAGACCAAAACACCTCTTTATTCATAGCATAAAAAAAGAAGTTCAAAGTGCTAGAATACAGCCATCTGGGATTTTCTGTACTTTGCACACTTTGGCTCGGCTTGGATTCTAAAGGGTCTGAATTTAGATGTAAACAGAAAACCTTAAGATTAATGTTAACATTAACAATTTTCAGCCTAAGTGTGCAACTAATAAAGGATTGGGGTTTGAGTAGTGGAAGGGGTTTAAGTAGAGCCATACTTGTTCTCCTCTGACAGAACCAGAAGAGCATATTGTGATATCCCCTTTGTCATGGTCCAAATGAGGTAAAATGTTACTAGATGTTGCTCAGCTCCACCTCTAACAGCTTCCCGGTCCAAGCCAGAGGAAAAAGTCTAACTCCCAACCTTGCTACTTCCCAGTGACATGTAGAGACTTCACCTGAACAACATGGAACAACTTCCTCAGCCATGGAAGTCTGTCAGAGATCCATCATCCTTCTTTATGCACCCACCCTGACTGCCTATAAACAGAAAGATGTCAACAAGGAGAGATAATGCCAATTTTACAGTGGTTCTGGAGGAGGATTGATAACTCCCATCTGAACTACCTATAAGTCATGATGTGAAAAACAGTTAGTCACCTGAAGTTAGTGGTAGTTATCCATATATACAAGATTTCAAAGTCCCAGCAGCCTGGCATGCATACCTTGGAAACAACCATTTCATTCTCCTAAACTGCCATGGGCGGCTTTCACAGCTGTCTGTTGCTATTAGAACAGAATAGACTATTTCAGTTGGAAGGGAACTACAATGATACTAGCTCTCAGTCAGCTACAAAGGAAAGAGATTCTGCAGAGCAGTACAAAACAGAAGAAATTAGTGTTTCAACTCTACATCCCTGACAAGATAGAGATATCTAGTTGAATACGAAGTAGTTTCCCTTTCCTTTTCTACATTTCTTGACCTAAGCTGACAGCTTCTGCCTGTACAATTACATGGGTTCTTTCTTGCTCTTTTGCCTTGCTCCTTTTTATCCTTCTGTCTCCCTAGTAATGATTGATCTGTAGTTTTTATTTCCTACCTTTACCTCTTCATCATCTCTGCAGTTTCTAACACTAAATTTTACTAAGCTACAAACAATCCAGAAATAAAATGAGCAACCAAGCTCGTACAAGTAAACCTATTCAGGTAACCTTACAAACTGCAAGGTTGAACTACATTCATGGTAGTTCCTCTACCTTTAAGGCAAGGATTAGGACCTAATTACATCTATAATGCTATAGCTAGTCAAGATTTTGGCTGTAAGATTTGGCTTTCCTTCTCCACCTCTGCTACCAGTAGTACCTGAGCTACTGTTTTCATTAGCATTGCTTTATGTATGTACTTATATTGTAAGGCATCTAGGGCAAGGATAGTGCCTTTTTATTTCAGACATGAAGCTTTTGCACAACAAGCATGATGACATGGCTGATCTTCAGTGGATAGCTGTCTATTTTAACATTGTTACTGGGGTTCACGCCATTTCCCAGCTGAAATCAAAGATGCAACACAAATGCAATAAATAGGAAATCTTTTACTAGCAAGCTAAGTAAAACAAGGACTGTGAAGTCTGAACTTTTGTCTGATAGGTGAATTTCTTTAGAACAATTTCAAAATTGGATAGGACAGATTTGTTACGTTATTCAGAAGATTTGTGTCCAAAACTGTAACCTTTTGCCCACTGCTAAGATCTATTCATTAAACAAATAAATATCTGCTAGCTTAGTTTTGAGTCAGCATTTTTGTGTTCCATTCCCTGCCCTGTACTATTTATAATGTTGCTTGGTGCTTTTTAAATGTTGTGCTTCAATAGTAGCAGAAACTATCTCTGTAAAGCCTTGGGATTAGTCAGGATGAAAGGTGCTATGTACCAGTTTTGCTGTTTAATATACTGTGAACTGATGAAAGACAGCAAGGGAGTGATGGTTACCTCTCAACATAATATAAAATTGGCCTTAGGTGGGAACACTGTTTACCAAGCAATTCATTCACCCACAGTAGAAAACCAATGATGGCATTTGCTGTTTTCATAACAACTCAGGAGAACACTGACTCTGACAGGCTGCTACCCCCTGATGGCTAAATAGCTAAGGAGAAGTAATGTGAGAAACAACTCCACTGAAAATAACTCCAGTCATCATGAGTGAAGCACGTAGACTCATTCCTGCCATAGGTCCATTTCCCTTGTAGCAAAATCCCACAAATTCCACTCCCACAGTGGTAGGTTGGTACTCAGACTCCTTAGCATTGCCACTTTTTTTTTTTTTTTTACCCCCAGCTGCATAAACCACAGGACAAAGAGGAAGGGAGAAGCTGTCAAAAGCAATGTGCCTTTCTGCTGCTGAACTATGAAACAAAAGGGATATTCATAAAGAAAAGTGAAGTTTAGGTACCTAGATGTTCTGTGAATCCAATTCAGAACACTGTTTCCAGTCTATTTCTATTCTGGAAGACAGTGAGAAAGAACTGCACTGTAACTACTTACTGTGATGGGAAGTCCATCAGGAAAAAAAAAATTAACAAAGGCAAGAATAAGTACATTGGAAATCTGTATGGTACTTGTAGTATAGCCCAACAAAAGACCTCATCAGCAGCCAGGTCCAACAGCTAATTCCACTCAAACCTAGTCAGTCTGCAAATACAGAACTAGATGGTCCACAAATGGAGGACCTCTTGTAGAACTGTGCTGGGATTTAAACACCTAATGATATCTAGTGACATATGCCAGAGCTGAAATGTTGTCCATTGTCCCAATAATGGTAAAACCCTTCTCAGCCAATGTGGACGAAAAAGACAGACAGGGAGCCTATTGTAGACTGGCTCTACATCAGTTATTACACCACCAAAGTGAGTAGACTTGGGCATCCAGAGTAATAAATTCCCAATGCATCAAAAGAAGAGTCATAGAAAGAAACCAAAATAGCTTCCACTATCTCTGAATAGTTTCTCTTAATTCCAAGAGAATTAAAAAAACCTGGCAAACATGCCCAGTAGCAATGCAGGATCTGAAGGAATTCCTGCAAAGCCACCTATCAGTATAGGCAAGGGTGACTAAACATAGCAAGACCTGAGACAGGCTTTTCAAAAACCTCAGCAGTCAGATTTTGCAGACTGGTGCATATGTGGTTATTTTTAATTATATATGAATATTATCCTGACTGGTACCCACCATAAGACAGCTGGAAGTATCCCTAACAGTCAGTGCACTCAAATGAAGTCAAGAAATAAAGCAAAACAGGGCTATACTTCTGGGCATGGCTTTCTACCTGACATTTACAGAATTTTTTAAAAAGCCTCCTTATGCTCAATTTACAGTTGCTTCTCTGGATGAGCAGCATGAATTAATGTATTTTGCCATATATTTTGGAAACTATTCATGGGAAGGAAGCAGCACTACAGGTGGATTGGTTAGGGTTCTTTTTAAATTATGATTAAGAATTTATTTTGCTTGGTGCAGAGACTGTATGTAGAATTACTTTTTGGCTGATGAGTTAGTCCAGGAACTGAACTTACAGCCAAAGGATAACCTGTTAGGAATAAGAAAGAAAAATCCCTTTTGATTAAGTTGTTTACAGTCTACATTTCCAAGCCAAGAAACACAGATGAGCCTGATACAGGCCATCTGGTATGCTACAAGAATTGCAAACATCATTAAAGAAAACTGTGCATCTGGAGTACAGTTAAACCTTCTGAAGGGGCAAATGGCTTCCCATCAAGTACTGAGGTAAAAATCCCATTGCTGTACTGTTGGTGAGATCCTCACCTGACTTTTCTTGTAGTTTATGGACTTAAGGCTGCAGAATGAACCCACATTCACCAAAACAGAAGCAGCTTAATTTGAATCCAAGTGCTTTCTAGGTGTTCTAATGGTCAATGTTGGAAATCTGATGCAGACCCAGCTTGTGGTTTTAAAGCTGTTATCAACCCTGAAGCAGGAGGGTTTGTCTGAACCACATAGTCAAACTGATTCTCCCATCAGTACTAAGTACTTATATTTTCCATACCTTCCTTGCATCAGCACTGGTAGGATACCTGAACACTTCATACTAACAGAAGCAATATCCGTGTTGTGCCATCTTCTCCAAAGAGGAAGAAATGAGGGCATGTAGAAGAGAGTGAACAGGTTGGGAAATAATTTGGGTGACTGAGCAGAAATTATTCCTGAAGAAAAGCACTCAGCATGCCAAAGCAACAGCAAATACCAACCTAGCCTGGCAGTTACTTTAAGAGAAATCTGGTGGTGGTCATGCAGTGCATCTGACAAATATGCTGCTACTGGGGATTTCTCACGGAGAAGCTATTACACAACTAGAAGCAGGGGACTCAATTGACTTTGGTCTTGCACACAATAGAAGTTAAACTTGTGTGGGCATGTACAAACAGGTTTTAAATACTGAAATGTTGTGTCTTGTATCAACAAGCCCTAAGTAAGGAAAACTGAGAAGGTGGCCTGGTACAATGTAGGTGCAAGCGTGCTGCTAGACAGCCACTGAGAATGGTGCAGGGGACAGAGGCGGGCAAGTTGCTGAAGGACTAGGAGGGAAGGTGGTATTGAGAAAGCTCTGGCCAGATAGCAGGGGATACAGGAACTGGAGGGACTCCTAGATCCCTAGGAGTTCTGCTGCCCACAGCTTTTAGCTGCTCAGCCATTCCTTATTTTACATTGCTGTCCCAAGGCTCCTCAGGAGATGCAGTAACATTTATTGTAGCTATGGGCTCTTTCCATTTTTTTGCCTTTCCTAGTTTCTCACAAACTTCTCTTGCCTTCTCAGTCCTTTTCTATTTCCTTGCCTGGTCCAAAGATACCCCCTTGGTTGCATTCTTTCATTCACTCTTATCTCTACCTGCCAGCCATTGACACCACCTTTCTGAAGAATAGGCTCATAGATCATAGAATAATTTCAGCTGGAAGATATTTCCAGAGGTCATCAGGGTCAAACCCTTGCTCAAATCAGGCTACCTTTGATCCAGTTATCCAAGACTTCTCCAGCCTCCAACAAGGGAGACTGGTACACATGCCCAAAGAGACCACACAATACTTCATCACCCTTAATACAAGGAATATCATAATTTCCCTTGCAAATGTGGCCTTCACCTCTCAGCCTTTCATTGTGCTTTTCCACAGAAACTTTCATCAGAAGGACCTGATGCAAGAGTGGACTACATGCAAGTAAATGGTGTATTTTATTTTTTAAATTTTGATGATCCATTTCATAGAGCATTGCATTGGACAACTCTAAGTACAAAGCATGGGAAGCAGGGAAAAATACAGCATACAATCCTTTATGCAAGTTTAACATACTTTCAGAGGATTTTAGATGCAAGGCCAAATTCTCTTTCCAGAGCTCTGAAAAAGGATTTCAGGGTAGCAACATGCCCTTTGTACCACATAGCAGCCACACAGAAAACATGGGGTTTAGTCTCAAAGGGCATTCTCCAGTAGAGTGCAAGAACTTTGCATCCTACTGCAGCTGTGTTAGAGGAGTACACACAAATATAGGCAATAAATATGTAGCATCTACTAATTATTTTAGCTTCTGTTCTTCTCAGTGATAGATTGTCAGTGTTCATCTCTTTAACAATCTTCCTGAGCAAACTGACTCCAAGCAACAAGAATGCTACAGAGACCATCTACATCAAGAAGCATTTGCTGCAAATTTCTCCCCACGCTAAGGGCTTCTTTATGAGTGGAAATTTACTACAATTGGACATTCTGAAATGGCTCTTGGTGTGAATCTAGACTTGTAATAGCTCTAGGCTTATACCAAAACAGTTATTCCCTAATGCTTGTCCTGATTATTTTAAGTACAGACAAACTGTAGCAGTAGCTCAGCCAGAAGCAGCAGCAAACACGCTGGAGTAAACAGGGTGCTGACAGCTGCTGGTGCTTTACATAGGAGGTCACAAAGCCCTACTTTGAGCTAGATTGCTTTAAATGTTAGTTGCTGCCTGGAGCACTGTTTACAGCAATACTCCCTCCTCCGAGGTGAGCTGCTGTTAGCAACAATGGAAAAACTCTAGTTGAGAAAAAAATTAAATGTCATTAGACACAGCTAAAGAAAAGCTGTTTAAGAAAATTAGAGTAGCACTTTCACTTCTAGAGAAACAGTTACTTGGCAGTGAAGTTTGTAGAGATTAGTATGTATTTAAACTCAGTTATGCAACCTCAGCTATTGTTTCAAGGGTAAGGATAATCTTCCAAGTGTAGTTTATCCATTTAAAAAAAAAAAAAAAGTATATTCACCTTATTTAAGTTGTATCTCTAACAGCTTCTTACTACTCTGTCCATTTTGCTTCCTTTGTAGCTTGATGTGTCTCTAACTCCAGACACCTCCTCAGCAGGCCAGGGCTGCTAACATGAAGGCAAAAATGACATCCCTGGAGTCCTGGCACCAAGCATTCCCAAGCTCTGAACTCAAGTGGTAGTAACTTGCCTGGGCCCCTCAAGAGGCTGCAAATAGACCAGGTTATTATATATGACACACAGAATTTGTTTTCTTTGGACATAGGTATTGAGAATCTCAATCTCCATGCACAGGGAGGCCTGATCTGCAACTGAACTCCTGTTTGCTTTCTGATGCCACACAGTCTTGGCCCTCAGACAGAATTGCAGCTCTGCTCTCACAGCAATTGCCACAGTACTTGCTCTAGCCCCCATGCTGAAAGCAGCAGTGAATGGATACTTCAAGGTTTATTGCAACATATCAATCTTGAGGAGGAGAGTTTGGAAGTATTTAACGACAAAGGTTTCTGGTTTCAGCTGAGCTATATATAAAGAAACATACCTCAGACAAAAGGAGCTAAAGAAGATCTCTGTGCTTCTATAGGAAAGAAAAAGCTGAAAGGTTATTTCCTCCCAGATTTCAGGTAATAAAGGACTTTGAGGTCCTTGAGACAGCCTGGAGAATTCATTAGTGTGTCCCATGATGGGGGGTGCATTGATGTCAGAACCTATATCCAAATGCAGCATAACATTACAGCTGGCTTTCTTACTATGAAAGTTACCCAAGCTCCATACATTTAAAGACTGCAATGGTGGCTTCACTGGAGTCCATAAAACACAAGGATATGGAGGTTTTGTTTTCTGCTTTCCAAGCAGTAATTTGCAGTTAATAACTTAAAATACATACTTATGATTATTTGCTTACAGGCACGGATATGTTATTTGGAGTTGTTACTGGTGCAACACAAACTGCTTCCAGGAGCGGGGCTACCTGATGATAGGAAAAAATCTCACTTCATGGATAATCTGTATCATATGATTCACAGTCAGCCAGGTACTCTTGGTGAGGGTCTAGTCTGTCCAGGAGATCTAACACAGAGAAGCTTGTGTAGCAAAACTCATCTTGGCTAGACAACAAGTTATTTTTATGGCTTTAGTATAGATATCTGAGTGTAGGACACCAGTTCCCACAGCATTTGTTACTGGCTTCTGCTTGCCTGGAAGGTCAGTTTATTATCAGTTTCATTGTTTGTACTTAAAGACAACTCTGCTCCCAGATAAGCTTATCAGGGATATCTCAGGGTCCGGGCTGAGTAGACATCCTTCCTTGTCAACATGTTTCCATTGTGACTGGGTCACCTTTATAGTTGCTTTATCACCAGTAAAAGCCATGTGGGACAGAATTAACTGATCATGCTACTTTGTACATGCAACTTCCTAATGAAACTTTGCTGCCTAAGGACTTGGTTATGGGACTGTCAAGTCTTATAAACTAATAGTTATGAAAGATTAGTCTCTGCCTGGAAGTTTGGTGTTAATAATACGACACTCATACCTTGTCCTACCACATGTTACCTAGAGTACATCGACTTCCTTTCCTTTTCAATATACCAGGAAATTTTAGTGCAAGAGTATGTTTTTAAAAATCATGCAGGTCTCCCAGAAGGGGAAAATCTTGTCCACAAACACTTAGTCAAAGTAATAATTTCTACACATCTACAGTCACTGCCACTCTATGTTCTTTTCTTCTGGCTGTAGAGATTGATTCCTATATATTTAGTCTCAGAAGAAAAGATTTATCTGCTTTCCTACTGTCTTTAAGGTTAGTCTTCCATGCATCAATACAGACTGACTGCTGTCCTACAAATCTCTTGACAGTTTGATTGGGGTGGAAATGTAAGAAGCAAATATTGGCAACTTGCATTAATATTCACTCAGAAATGACCACGGTATAATCCAAGAGTTACACAATACCTAATTTATCCTGATTTCATGGGAGAGACTCCCAATTAAAAAATAATCCAACATCACAGAGGTTTGCTCTGCCACTCCAGTGCTCTAGCCCATTTACTCCTCCCCTTATTGATCAAACACCCACAATTGTTGCCACTTCTCTGCTAGAGCTCCTAGAGGGAAGAATGGGAAGTTGCTTTGCAATAGTAACACCACTGTGAAAAGTGGAGAATGTCCACTAATGTTCTTCATTCAGCAGCAAATAGAAGTTCACTGAAACAGATATAGTCCTGGTACAGCCTGCCTTCCCATCTTTCCCTAGTTTAGGGATGCAAGGGGACAGGAGACTAAGGCTAAGAATAGGAAAATAAGTTGGAAAAGAACATCACTCTCCCCCACCCTACTCTCAAGCCTCAGGGTAAATATGAAACAGCCTGGTTTGTACCAAAGGAAACCTGAGAAAAGCCACCCTAGGTACAGGGATACCTGGATGAAAAGAGGCAAAATCTCTAGAGTTAGTGTCCTGCAGAGAGCTTGTTTTGTGCTGGACAACATCCTCATATGGATCTTTGTGAAGCTTTTCTGTCACCAGAAGCTATCCAGTTTTGCACCTAATGATTATTCAGTATCATAATTTTTACATTTTTTTAATAGGTTCATATTTTCAGTGATTCAAAGTCCTCTTTACCTGAGGGAATATTCCATTTTCCCCTAAATGAACTATTAAGACACATACAGAAGAAACCCAAGTAGTCCTGCTATTTAACATCTTTTACTATTCAGAAATATTGAACAAATTCCAGTGAGAATTTTGTTTTAACTTCACATGTCTGAAGACAGCTTAGGCAAATTCAAGATCAGGCACCCATACTTATACAAGGCATTAAAAAAGGGCAATATTCCTCAATTTGTATAGTAAATGCCATAGACCTTGAGTGTTTCTCATTTTTGCCATGTGCTGCAAAGTCTCTGTAAAATTGATCTGTTACTTACCAGAATTATCCTAGACATGTAAAGCTCAAGTTTCTGTAGTTGAGCAAGGAGCTTTTGTAGAGTCAGATAAGGAATGTGTAGAGGCACAAGTGGCTTATACGTTACTCAAGCTTAAAGTACACCCTAAGGAACAGCTTTAGTATCTCTTTTGCCTTTTAATTACAGGAAGGTGGAGACAGCATTTCTGTGGTACTGTGAAGCCTTGAGTTGTTTGTTAATGCCTGACCTGTTCTCAGCTGCTGACCTTATCCAGCAGTATAAGTTTGACCCTATTGGTCAAACTGTGCTTAGCCAGCTGCATACTGTTTGATGGCTTTGATATTCTTAGAGTGCTACATGACCCGAGTCAGCATGCACTTGCTGGAATAAGTCAAATCTCAGTCAAACCAGAGGGATGAGTTGGAGAGGCTTAGCTGCAAGTCATAACTTAATCTGGTTCCCGTTGAAGCTGCCTCAGCCTGACTTTAACTGCTTGAACCCTCACTTCCCAAACTGCAAGAGATTAGCATCCCTTCTGATGTGTCAAAGCCACACATGGTGGTTCTTCCTAGCCTGGTCCAACTGGAGCGATCCAATGTTAAATGTATTTATGCTAGCCTAGATCATTTTGACTGAAGTAGGTTATGAAAGCAGAAGTATGAATAGATACCAAGGAATAGCAAGGATAGAAAACTATAAAAGTGCAGTACTTATGGTTGACTGAAACCCAATGTGTACTTAGAAAAGAGGCTGCTCAAACAGCAAGAAAATGGAAAAAAAGTAGCCAACTGATTTTGCAGAGCTTAAGTTGTATTGCAAAGAGCAAGACTTAATATGACTACTAATTTACACCTACTTCTATTTTTAAGATTGTTAGATTAAACTCCATAGCTAAGATAGAGGTAAAGGAATAAAAACAAAATAAACTAGTATAAATAAAATAAAAACACTATTATAAAGGACTAGAGAAGACAACGTTGCAACACAGCAAATTATAAGGACAGGGAAATTCTACAGTTTTCTGGATTTTCCAGAAAGTAGTATACTCTCGTACTCAAAACTAAACACAGTTATACAGGAGACTGTAAATCTTCCACCCTAAGAGGCAGGACTACTAGAATGGGAAGAGCTACTTTGAAAGACTAACTCTGAACAAACTCAAGTTTGTAAAGCATAGCCTGAAGAAGACAAAAAGTAGCCACAGACCACCCAGTGTAATTTTGATGCTATTACCACAAAACAGGCAGAAGAAAATAAAAACATAGAGAGAGTTACCAGTTAGGATAAGAGGTCTCTTCCTTTTATCAAAGCTGTAACAAAGACAGAAATTAAATCCAACACTGCAGATTTCTCTCCATCTGAATTCCTTAAATCTAGACAAGCTCTTTTTGTGGGAGGTATGCCAAGTTCTGGCAGAAGTTGTAGCGGAATTGATTAATAACATTCAGCAGACAGTGTCAAGACAGACTCTCATAAGTATCCTATCTAAAAAGCTACATCAGAGTTTGTTGTTTGTGGCAAGGAAGGCTTTAAATGCAAAGCCACAGGCCATCTCCATTTGTATAAAAACATTAAATGTCACAGCTCTATGGACTTGCTTTATGCAATACATACATATCAGATAAACCAGATACAGGTGCTTGTCTCAGAGTTAAAAAAAAAAAGTATATCAATTGAACTATCACTTCAGCTACCTTCAAACAAATCAGACAACCAAGACAAGACCTACCCTCACTATAGTTTACTGTCCAATACAGGCTACCAAGAAAAGGCAGGCAAAATAGTTCTGTTGTTGCAAGGCATTTTCTCAGAATCCATGCAGAATAGGTCTTAGTTATTCTAGCAAGTAGGTAGTAAATAGCATTCAGGGAGTCCCTGTTCTCTCTCTAGTGCAGCTTACTTCCCTTCTTTGGTCTATCATCTAGGCTTAGAACACCCATTTCCACACTTAACCTAATGTTTCTCTCTATTTGCAGTCATTACAGGAAATAGCACAAACCAGGCCCCCTTTCAGCAAGGGACTGAGGGCCCAAATTGATACAAAACTGATAGTTCACTTTCACAACAGCAGCCCAAGTCTATCTTGATATGACACTCATTGCCCCTACCAGGGAACAGCAGCAGGTAGATAGCAACAAGACAGTAACAGCTCACAACCCCAAACAGGAGTACAACCACATGGTACCTGAGCAAGAAGGAACACAGTAACCACAGCCAGTAATCCCATCCAGAGAAATAACACAGGTCCAAGAGCAAGACAGCACCAGGAACACCTAAACACAGCAGCTCCAACACAACTCGAGCCCCAGGCCTGAATTTACATACAGCTCCAGAGCCAGTGGGTGGATGGTGCATGGGTGGAGGCCCCATGTGGGGCTGATCAGAGTAATCAATGCCTGATGACTTGCTCAGGCCCCTGACAAAGCTATGCACTAGTCCTCCTCTGGTTTTCTCTGGGGAGGAAAGAGCTCATATAGGTCTGGAGTGAGTTGAGGCAGCATGTTCATGCTTTAGTGCAGCTTAGGTACAATTAACATCATTGAGGTATCTCTATATAAATATGTTCTTAGGTGTTACTGGTGTGCTGGACCTCACAAGTGAGGGAAAATAAGAAATTAATGTCACACTTGAAAGCTGAAAATATTTAGACATCTCTTTCCTCCTACTTACTGAGGTCTTCACATACCTGTCTCCCTGGTCTAGGTTATAATCTGCCACAAACACAGAAAATACTAAACACGGGTAAAAAAATTGTCATCCAAAACATAGGCAGCTGGGCAAGTTGCTAGGTTCCTCTGTATTATCAGAATCTCCAGACCTTTCAGAAGTCACCCAGCTCTAAAGAGCAGTTGGTGCTTTGCAGCATCCAGTACACAACAGCTTGATGATAAAATGTTTGATGATGTTTGGAAAAACAGATTTATCTATGAACTGTTTTACCTGTTTAGTCTTAGCTTTCTTGGAAAAAGAATTATGATCCTGTGTGATATACTCTGTTGACTTTTACAGTTGAGACTTTATTGACCAAGTGCTCTCCTGGGCTGAAATACTGCTGCTCTGACAAGCTGACTTGAAAAATACCCCACCTGCCTTGGTAACCTCAAGGGAATTTGCTGTAGCTTGTAGCTAATCCTTGTTCAGTGCTTTGAATAGCCTTGTTAAAATCAGCTGACCCTCACTTTCTGCCTTAGAGACAATTGCTGGTTAGTAGTGCTATAGAGGATTTGCTGGAGTTTATTATATAATATCTTTGATAAAAAATGTACCATCCCCAAAATACACATAACAAATAATTATGCAAGCAATAACAGATAACATGTATAGTAATAAAACAGAGATAAACCATGTAACTATCTAAACATGTATAATATATATGGATAATAACTATATAGAACAGTAACACTAGGCTATATAATAAATATAATACTGATAATCTCTATAGAGATGTATTTTATGTTTAGATACAGAGAGTGCTAAAGATGTCTATAGCAAAAGAGACATCTATGTACACAAAAATTATAATATTTTTTGTTTGAAAACTTCTTTAGAGCAGTCATTGGCAGCTTGAAGTGAGAACGCTACACAAAATATCAAGTATACAAGAATTTCTATCTCTTTTTCTCTTCATGAATCCTCTATTGTCTGTGCCTAGGAGACGAATTAGAAATTATCCAGTTTTATCTTCACTGAAACCATTTACACTGCTGAGCTCATATTATTTGGACAATCTACTAAATCATCCTTTTCTAAGACCTATGTGTTGAGTAAGAAAGTCAGGAATCTGCTGGCTGATGATGGGTGTTATAGATTCTAGCAGGTGATACACCTTAAGTCCTTCAAACTCTGGTAAAGTTGCTGTATTACCAAGTATCTGAAAAGGAATGACATATTACAGTACTCTGATGATTCTACCTTGGGCAATGGCAATCACATGTCTTGTGCTGCCTAAAACTATCTAGAAAGTCTTGTAAAGGCTAATAGGAAATATTATGTTCTCACTGGCTTGTTTATTTTACCAAGTAAGATGATTCAAGCTATATTTGGACCATCTTGTGCTTGCAAGGCATTATAGCTTACAATCTATCTTGGGGCATAATACTAACTACAAGACAACTCGGAGTCATGAAACATCATGAAGGAATTTTGAACAATTTCATGTAAGGACTGACACATCATCTCTGGATTACCAGAAACCTTTTGAAATTTGAGTGTATAAATGCTCATGGCTATAGCTCACTCTTGGGAGGAAACTGGAACATCTGAACCACTCTCCTCCAGCACTTTGCTTGCTAAGGAGGTAAAAACATTGCAAGAAACTATGCTGCTCTAGTCTTATTAAGACTGTCAAGAGAGACCAGAAAGCAAGGCAAACTTCAGTTTCTTGCGCACAGCAAGAAATGTCTTACACTGCAAAGTCACTGACCCGATTCCAGGTGTTGATTGCTAGAAAATTAATTGGCTTTTTGACAGCTTCCCTTCATCTAAGCAAGTGATGGTTTGGGTTGCACTGAGGTGAGGGCTGCTGGCTAATTTCCCTCTCACAATGCTGTCTAGCAAACCTACACTGTCTTTATATCAGCAATGAAAGCATCAGCCAGAATAGCAGCTTCTTGGCTCTGTCTTTGAAGGAAGTTATATATAGGTGACAGAATCTTGAAATGCTATTTTTCCAACTTAGTAGGCAGGTGAGGATTCATGATCATTCCTCATAAAAGAAGCATGATACAAGGACAGACATAGGACAGGCTTGCACAGAGAGTAAGTTCCTGACTGTTATTATTTTTATAGCTGTATCTCAAAGAAGTCTCAGTCAAGAGAAGATACCCCTCCTTTTAGATGTGCAGGAGTGCTCCTAGAATAGATGATCTGATTTAGAGATGTCAAGTCACTGACTGGCTCATAGGCTGGATAGTGTGCAATTGGAGATGTTTAAATAGCCCACATAGCTTCTTCAGAATTTCATTTTTAAAAAACCTTTTATTTTCCATCACTGAAAAGACAGTCTTTTAGATATACACTCACTTCAAACTGGCAGTGTTCCCTTCCTAAAGGTGCACACTGGATCAAACAGTGACTGAAAGCTGTGAATCTCTTATCCCTTATTTACGTAATTGGGTTATAGCTTTATGTATCTATATCCATATACCTACATGTATGACTGTTCAATACAGATTTTAAAAACACATCAAAATAACTTCATAGTTTCTAAGTTCAGATCTCAAATATTAAACTATTTGCAAATTCAAGCTGCATATAAAAGTCTGCATTGTGATATGGATGTGAAAATGTACAGTTACCTGACCTCAAGTAACCCTTGTACTTTTTTCCTGCTTTTTCCATGCATTTATCATATTCATTCAAAAAATGTTTTGTATCCTCCTTATCTGTTTGCCTTTCATCCCTTGCTTCCTTTTCTAAGTGAAAATGGACTCAATATATTTCAGCTTGCTGATCATCTCTATTTTTCACCGTTCATCTTCTTCACATCAAGCTGGCAACTATTGCATAAATAAGAACCTGCCTGTAGAATTATGTCATGTAATTAACAAAGAAGGATACCGAATTCCCAATGTGATTGGAAAAGACAGAGACAGAAAAAGTAAGAGCAAAAGTCTTGTTATGAAGCAGTATGACATTGCTATCCCAACTGGAGACATGTCCGCCCTCTCGTGGTCTTAGTGCTACAGGAGCAATCCCTTATTTTAATTAAGGGCAGGCATTTCAGTTTGGTAAAAGTGGTTTTAAAGCTCGTGGGAGTTTACTGGGCAGAACCGTGCTACAAAGACAGAAACACCAGTTAGTAAAAAGTGAAATCACATGTTGAACTGTCTGCATAGTTTTTGAGGTATAGTTTTTTTGTGGCATTTTCGTGGAAATACAGATAAACATTCCCTGTTCAGAAACAAAAAGGACTTCATCAGATGGTTTCTGTATATTGTGTACTTTCTGCAGACTCTCAATGGTGATGATTTTATATTGAATCCTATAGCTAAATAAGCAGACTTGGAAGACCTATGACATAATGCAAGACAATTTCTTTCCAAATGTTGGTTGCTATTTCTGATCTGCAGTTGAATATATATCAGAAGTACAGATTTAGTCTGCAGGTAAATATTGCTGATTAGTTCCACAGTTGATTCTTACTTACAATAACAAGGCACACTTTTTTTTTTTTTCTCTAGAGTGAAGTACTCTGATTTAATTAGAAATATGCAATTATGTTCTTCCTTGCTTTGAATGGATAGTACACTAATTTTAGAGAATGAATCCTAAATTATCCATATGAAGTGAATCAGCTATCCTCATTTATATTCAGTTTGAGCTAGGCATCACATCTTTGAGCCATTGTCACTTTTGCCAGAATTGAAGCCCTTGATTGCTCTTGCCACAAGTGTGCTGAATGATGCAGAAAGCAGGATTGCATCTGCTATTACATCACTAGTTAAAATGTATTTTAATCCCTTAAAGACACTGTAACACCATTTTTATTTTCTACACTTACGCATACCAACAGATTCACATGTAACAGAAGAAAGTTTTATTTGTAATTTGAAATCTCTGAAAGTGATGATTATGGTGTAAAAAATTTCACAGAATGTCTTTGGTGCCCATTATTGAGAAACTTGGCCTTCATTGCAGGTGCAGTCATATGGCATCAATAAAAAAAGTTGCATCGTCTGAAAATTAATGGCCTTTACATTAGAAGAAATAAAAAATACCCAGCTGTTCACAAAACACAAAGTCAGAAACTCTGTAACTTCATTTTCAACCCTCCCTTGTGGATTCTTCCAGGAGATCCATGGATTTCTTGTAAAGGGTGCCCCGGTCTGGACACAAGAATAGCAGTCCCACTGAAATCTTCATTATAGTATTAGGACAATATACCACCACGACTTCCATTCAGTGTAAAATCCACAGCAGCACAATGCCATTTGATTCCTGATATTACCCCAGCTGTATTTGTACACTGTATTATTCTTGCTTGGGGGGAGGGGGGGGTGGGTTAATCACTGTTTGTCTATCAGATTTCTCTCTTTTCCGGAGTTTATCTCCAATCTGCAATAAGATCTTGATTTCTGATTCTGTCATCCAGCATGTGTTTTTCCCCAGATGGGTTTAACCTGGTTCATTGCCTCAACCAATGTACCATCTCCACATAAATTTCTATTAAATTATTCCAAATTATTGCAGGCTGCAGAACTACTCGCCACTGCTGGAGGTGGTAACCTTGCTGTCTCAATGATGTAGGACTCCTTGAGTTAGAGTCTAAGTGCAGCCTTTTTTATTCTCTTAAAAATGTGCTTTCTTCAGGCTCATTTATTCCTGCTGGATCATTGCTGTCCATATGCTTACTTTATGTGTACCTGTGGTACCAGCTTGCTTTAACAGTAGCCAGTGACACTGGCACTTGGGGAGTTCTCTCTCTGTTTGCTGGGTCCCAATTTCCTCCCCTGTCAGCAGTGTGAAGGGCTAATGCATCTGATTTTCCATTTCAGTGCTCCTGAGAAATGCCCCCAAGGCAATCCAATGGCTAGTTATACCAGCTGTGGAGCTGCTTTGTCTTGACAGGACAAGACATCAAAGCAACAGTTTCAGGATAAGTTCAAGTCTGAAGTTAAAAAAAAAAAAATCATCATCATGCAAATTGCTTATTGAATCGAGCTTCCATGTTTTTCATACATATATAGGTAGAGCAGCCTGGTCTCAGTGGCTGGATAACAACAATCACTGAGTATTTCTAAAGAAAAATGTCCTTCTGTAGTTTTACTATGATGGACACATTCTCAGCTAAAATATAACATCTTAGCCTTTCAATTCAACCAAAAAGATTTAAACATATGGACTTAAAATAAGACTGGAAGATAGGTGCATAAAACTGCTCTGAAAAAATCTGGGCCATAGTTCATACAGCTTTGATTATGCACTTGTAAAGAAGGGAAGTGCTCATTGAAGTTAATGAGTATTTTGGTTCCTTATCAACTGGTGGATCAGAGCCTTCATATAAACACAGCTGGTGTGTGTTCAACCACATCTTCTACTGCTATGCAAGTTATGTCATTTAATTAGGAGGTCTTGTGAGGATGTTTATCAAGTTAGCTAAGTTTGACAGAAGTAGATGACATAATCACTTTACAATAGAAACATACACAATATATGCCTAAAACTTTTAAATTCCTGCCCCTCCAACAATTTAAACAAAAAAGAAGTTCTAGATTACATATTGTGGAAAATATTTATAACTTATATGTCAAATTTCTGGGAAACAGTTAATCTGTTGACAAAGAAGTAACTAAAATTTTAATTTACTTTCACAGCACATCTGTTTAATTTGATTTTAAAATTCTGTTCCTGCAGATAAATGTTTGATTTCTGCTTGAGCTTTCCATGTGTAAATTCTATGGCAACAGTGGCCCTGGCTAAGACATTGTCATGCTATAGCATGTGCTGCAGTGAATTTGATATCCATAAATAGTTCAATGCTGTTTTAAAAGAAAATTAATTATCACTCCTGTTTATGGAATTTCTAAAAAGAATTCTGGAATTTGGTTGACCTCAAGGTTAGACAATATAAGAAAAAATATGAACAAAGATCTTGGATTGGAGTTCAAGCAGGTGCAGTCCTGGTTTCTCTGTTGTCACCACCAGGTAGAGGCCAGTTTCCTTCTTGTCTACAATTCCATTTTTCTTTCAAAGAAAACCTATACATTTAGGACAATGATGTACTGTTTGGTCTGTCTCTATGTTCAAACAACTGCAAGATGAAAGCACAGTCAGAGACCATGACCATGAGACACAAGCACTTGAAAGATGCAATGATCATTTTGTCAGAATTTTGTTGGTGTTTAGTGACACTTAACCTTGCACTGGACAGCCGTGCTGTTATGCAGCTAAAGCAGAATTCACTAAAGGAACAAACAAACAGCAGAAAATCATCTAGCCAGCCTAATGAGAAATGCTGAGGAGAGAAATAAAGTTTAGACTCTGTTCTCATCTCTCGGGAGTAACGGGGGGTCACCATTTTATTCTATATTCTGGATAATAATTTCTCTAGAGTTTAATCAAATTAGATCATCTCTTTGCTCTGCACGCTGATCATGGGTTTCCATTGTAATGTCATCCTGGTTGCCAGGAGCCAGGCTGTTTTTAGTTTAATCAGTGGAAGTTAATACAAGTTAGTAGAGCGACTCCTGATTTTATTTACATTTCCAACCCTGAGACTGAAGCTCAAAGCTCCCTTATGGATGAGAGTTTCCTCTATGTTGGATGAAAGACTGTAAATTGCTCTTATTGACTTTAAAATTTACAATGCTGCAATAGAAGCAAAGACTGTCTAAAATGAGCAGCTTACTGTGAAAGAAGATTTAAGTTAACTATGTTTCATATGGTGGTTTTGTTGTACATCCTGAGTCTGTATGCTCGTTTTACCAATATCAGATTGTGGCTGAGACAAAACCTCTGTGATTATCTCATTTCACAAAACACACAAACTAAATATCTACAAAACTGATAGGGATTGTCTATGGAAATGGACAGTCTATAGGAAGTCTTACCATAGTAAATGTGCTCTTTGGTTCAGTTCCCTCTACTACAGTATTAGAATTCATTACAACCTATGTAAATGAAGCTCTTTTTATTGTACATTAAAAATGACAAAAATGCACCCTATACAGCTTAAAATCTCATGTCATGTTCAATGTCTACACATATACACCTGCAGATAAACCCATAAGTGTGTTTTTTTCAAGATCTACACACAAATGTTTCTGCCTATCTTTTCTCAATGACAGTCATCAGTAGTGTAGTCAATATTACTATTCACAAGCAAAATACAATGTAGAAACCAAAAATTAGGATAACTTTTTAGGAAACCAGGTTTGACAGCTTAATTAATGAGCATTTAGTGACATTAATCCGTGAGTGAAGCCTTTGCTACACTGTCTTTCATTGTTTGAAAAAGCTTTTCTGGGAGGTCAGAACACTGATTTGTACATGCTGGATGAGTGATGCCTGATACTATGATCCTTACTGTTGAGTTTTTTTTCCAGTACATGTATTTCCGTCCAGTGAGCTGCCTGACTTATGATATAGCATTTGTAAGAATCCTAAAACAACTCCTGTCCCCCATTTGATAATTATTTTAGGAGCTCACAAAACAAAGGATAGGGAAAGGCTGCCACTGGTAGTATCAGCAGAAGTCAGAAGTTTCCTGTCCCTAGGGGTTCACAGCATTTCATACAAACCTGCTGTCACCTCGATGCTTCCTCACACAAGGCTCGTCTACTTGGTTACAGTTAATAAAGTTAAGGTGAAGGAACTAATGCATCAAAGGTGAAAAATGTTAAATAAAAACTATCTAGATGCTCTGACTTGGTGACTCACCAGAAAATAAATAAATAATTTTTTTAAACTACCAGAATGCTCAAGGATAACTGATATGTAAAGTGAAGAACTAAGGCCACTTCACTTCTGAGGGGAAAAGTAATGTTATTCAGTTTAATTCTGAGCCTAATATGCCGATCTTCATGTACTTCATCATATGTCTAGATGAATTGACTAAACTCCCTGCTTAGTCCCATTGACCTTGCAGTCAAAATCGGAACTTCCACTGAAACCTGGGGTATTGCCTAAACACCAACACTGGTGTCAGAAATTAACAGCTATTTTGTTACGGCCGAAAAACAGCATCAAATTTTCTTTAATATCACCAATGGCAGTTAGTGTTGGTTCTGATCATGTAGTTCTGTCCTGCTGTAGCAGGGGGGTTGGACTCGATGACCTTCAGAGGTCTCTTCCAACCCCTAGCATTCTGTGATTCTGTGTGAATGAGAGCTTTGGCTTTCAGGGAACTAGAGTAAGGTTGTGCTAAGTGTGTTTGAAAAATCCTACTGAAGACATGCCTGTTCAGAATTTTTAATTATTTGTATTTACACTGTATCTCTGCTTCTGCATCACTCTTCTCTGGAAAGGCTGCTCCAGTTACATTGCCAAATTCCTACAACTGTGGACCAGAAGTGATAAATAAAATTAATATGTTGCAGTTCATAATTAAGTCTCCTTTAAAAGAACATACCTCAGTATGGTAAAACCACATTGTAGCTGTTCTTTCTATTTTCTACTGTCCACCGCAATCTTTTGAGAAAACACTAGTGAGTAACTCCAAAAATAAGAAAACTAAGTTTTATCATGTGAGAGGTAAAGTATATGAAACATTGAAATAAATCCGTATTCCTTAGCAATTTCTAAGCTCTTCTGTCTAACGCAGAAAACCAAAATGTATGAACAGTACACAGTGTGAACAGTATGTTCACAGGAAGGTATATGGGGTGAAACAGAAAACAGGCAGAGGGAAAAACCTCATTTTAACATTTCCCTTCAATCTTTCTCAAAATTTCTTTATTCTCAGAGCCAAATACCTGACTAAAGTTTGCTCATTTTCTTCTGTAGTTAGGATTCGACTTTTCCTTTGAAGGAAACCCTTGCTGACGTTGTGAAGTTTCCCTTCTGGCCACTAGATGCTCGCACAGCCCAGCCTTGGCCACTGGAGCCAGCCTGCAGCGACCGTACAGTGAGGTTTCGTGGTGCCAATCAAGCATTTTAATGTAAGTACAAGGGTTTTATTGTATTATGAAATAACATGCCTTATTAAATGAATTAAAACCCAACAATGTTAATTGCAAAACAATACTTGGAGGTTTTTAGAAGATCAGATTCAGCAACCAAAATAAAGCAAATACTAGGGAAAAGAAGCTTAAACTTTTTTTTCTGGACTGAAGAAAGATGTGAAGCATTATATATATATATATATATATGAAATCTAGGTCTTGGTCATGCTTGATTCATTTAGAAATTTTGCTTTTTAGAAAGTATTTGGT